>BGPR01004540.1:7314-82096 GCA_013235015.1 Araneus ventricosus | reverse complement strand
CTTTCGTTCGATTAACCTGGCTTGCTCTGTATACGTATAAAACGAGAAAGTTCTTACTACAAGTTGAAAGTAGGCTGTCGAACTGGCACATTCATCACATGATCTCTCCCATTCATCACATGATCTTGAGGAAACAAAGTTGTATAAGTTTTTTTCTCTTTGAGCTGTTTGATGTTTTTTATCATTACCAACAATACTAGAATCGGCCCGAGGCAGCTTTACCAACCGGACGAGGCAACAATCTGGCGCCCTCTCCCCCACATATCCAACGTATTTTTTTTAATTTTATAATGCCCGCATTCTAAATATCAAACAAAATTTTACTTAGAAATATGACTTAATACTACTATAGTGAGAATTTTTAATCTTCGGATATATTTAAGGTTTTATAAAAGTCACTGAAGAGAGAGCAAAAATAATATATTCAATACATTTATTTAAAAAATCTATTGCTTTATTTCTCAAGTTTATTAAACCATTTTTTTTTCTTCACACTGCCGCTTTGGCGCCATTTTCGACTTTGGCCCCACGGCCAGTTGCCCGGTTTGTCCGGGTATCGGGCCGCCCCTGAACAATACTTCTCCGTACCCCCAGCTGTTCCCCAGGGTACGTGTACCACAGGTTGGGAGCCTTTGTTCTAGAAGCAAAGGGGAATACAAGTATGCCACTAAGCATGAGTTAATTCTCTAATTTATCGAAAACATTACGTAATACATATATTAATTAAAACAGGAGCATGTAAGGTTTCTTTTCGTTACTTGTTAAAGTATAATTTTCAGTGAACACATTAACTATCATGCAACGGAGATAGTATGTTTTTCTAACTATGTGTTTGACCAACTGCATGGCGGTTAATATGTTAGTTTATATATTTACTAACCGCCCTCGGCGACCAGCTTGTTCGTTGGGAATATAACTTTAATCGTATCTCTTATGAATAATTTGATATTCATGATTCCTTTAGCAAAATCATTTTAAATTGTGATAGACATTTAACCCATGCTCTTTTAGTGGCCTTTCACCTGTTTCGTTCATTGTTTACATGAACGTCCCTAATGGAGATAAGTATCTATCCGTGTGGCATGTAAATCTAATTACACTCTGTCGGTGCCAACTTCACTTTCTTATTCTTCATACAAAATACGCATTTGATTTCAAAGTTAAAATGGAGAAATACATTTTACGATTAGCAGCTTGTTAACTGGATTAAAGTATGCTGATAAAAATAATTAAAACATCTTCCAACGTACTGCAGTACGTTGGAAGATGTTTTAATTATTTCTAATATACTAACTATCTTAAAGGACTTTGTATACTGATTTCACAGAAAAATTGACGAATTAAAAAGGAAAGTAAATTCCTTATCTTTCAACAATGGAAGAGAAACAAGCAAAATGGCCAAGCACATTTTACGACTAGCAGATTGTTAACTGGATTAAAGCATACTGATAAAAATAATTAAAACATCTTCCAACGTACTGGGTGTATTTCCTAATATACTAACTATCTTAAAAGACTTTGTATACTGTTTTCACAGAAAACTTGATGAAATAAAAAAGAAAATAAATTCCATATCTTTCAACAATGGAAGAGAAACACGCAGCTTATTTGTTGAAAAAATTAAAACGGTTTGAATTTCATTGCAACAATGAAAAATACTGTTGTAAATTATGCCTAAAATATTTTTAAAAATTAATTAAAATAAGAGGAAAATTGTACAGCAACTTAATATAATTGAAAATGTAATTTTTTTGCATTTTCAGAAGGTGTAAAGATGATTTTTGTGTTGCAATATTTTTGGAAGTTACAGAGGGCGTTTGCACATTTTTTAGACGATTTCGTTTCTCTGTAGGAAATATTCGCTTGCTTGGAAAAATTTATTTTCACAACAATTACAATTTTGGAAGTAAAAGTTTTTAAGTCCAACCAAAAATTTTTGTTTACATGCAAATTTGGGCTTTGAAAGAAGCGATGGATGAAAGCCTATGTTTTTGCTCTTTCCAAAGAGAATTATTCTTATATTCAGTGACTCAGTGACGCTGTGAAAGCCATGGGTTTTCGATATCTAAAGCCACAATAGGTAATATTGCTAATAAGAAAGGAAAAAGGCGTCCAAGTTTGGTTTCAAGTGGAAAAATTATTCCAAATACATATTCAAGGGAAAACGCAGTTCTTCTAATATTGTAAAGATGAGATATTTAATGCTAAAAGAAAGCCCTGTAAGTCATAGGTTTGTTGCATAATCAGTATCAACTGTAAACAAAATTATTAACACTGATTCGAATCTTAAAAAGACTCAAAAAAATGTCCATCGTCTTTCTCCACGTCGTATAGCTGAACGCAGATTCTTTATGAAAATCATTTATCCGGACAAAAATCGAAGAATGTTAAACAATTCCGCTCGGAGGAAAACCTTCAACAGACAGCAATTAACATTTTAGCAGTTTTTTTAATAACGAAGATTGAAAGTATAGCCAGTTGACAGAACTTATGCATGTTCCTCGGCAATGTCATGTCTTGTCCCGCTAAACCGTTGGAGGGGACATTCAAAGTTTAAGATATCTGATTAATAAAAAAAGGAAAGTTTACTTTTATTAGATGTTTGTTGGATTTTAATCCACAAGATATGTAATCTAGAAATAATGGGTATTCCAGAAAAATGTGCACAAACTTTAAATAATTGTTACATAAACAATCATTAATATACATCACAGTTTAATAACTCAAACATTTACATTTACTTTAAAAGCTAAGTTTTCTAACCTGACAGCTAAAAGTCCAAAATAATTGGGTGCTCAGAGGGTTTTAAAATGTGCGTACGTTTTTCTGCACTATTCGTTACTGTGCTGACGAACGGCCAATGAATCCATAAAAAAAAAATTCGATCGAAATGAATTGGAGCTCATTTTACTTGGCTAAAATAACTCTTTGCGTCGTAGAATCTGAAACAGAACAATTCGTCATAGATGACCGGAAAGTCAAAGATGAATGCGAAAAGAAAGTCACAAATGCGTCTCCAATCGCCTGGGCGAGAGCATGCGTCGCTCAGAGGTCACCACTGAAACGGAAGAGCGGGAAGGTGGATGCTGAGGAACGTCCAGCGCCCCTGACCTGAATCGTTACCAAATCGGCAGACGAGTGCAAAATGTAACACCTCAAGAGATCTGTCCCCATTCAACAGGTGGCAACGACTTTTTCGAGACAACGGAGTGCATTGTTTTAGAGGATGGCCACCTACGCTTGGTGGAGTTTGTCGTACTGCGTTTCTGGGCTTATGCAAGACTCGATATTGATGTTTTTCGGCTTTAAGATAGAGATGTTTTTGTTTGTGTTTGTGAAATTTTGTCCCGATAACACATTTAAAGAATTGAGTCACGCTTGGAGCGAATAATTGCTCGTTCATTTTAGTTAATCTTCTTTCATTCAATTCATAAGCTTGTCTATTTGTTCTTATGATTAAATATACGGGGTTAACATTAGGTCCTTTCCTGATTGCAAAACATCAGCACGATCACCTTTGAAGTAGTAATGCAACATTTTTATCATTGCGCATCCCTGTTCTTAACTCTCTGAACCCGGCTAGAGTGAGAATTCCATTGCCTCAAAACCTGGAGTGAATTTTCGCTCACAAAAGCAGAATGGAATCGTCACGTTCTTCACAGAAATTCCAGGAGGTCGACACCTATGGTTGAACGATCAATTGTCAACAAAGAAAGGAACTGCATTTTCCTAAAACTTTCACCCAAGTGCCCGGAACCGTCTAAGTCCGGCTTTTGTCGAACGGGAGGTTTGAGGCGGGATAGGGCTCATAGGATTAAAGTATATTTTTTTGTATCATCGAATAGATAGCGGAACTAGTTTATAAACGTAAGCAGCAAATCAAAATTTGATTTTCAACGAAATGGCATCGATGAGATAAAAAAGCGCAATGCGTTCTGCGATTCCATAAAACCAAATAGGCCATTTCTGATTAAAAGAAGTTTAGCCATTGTTATGGATGTTTGCCAGGCTAGTTCGTGAAATTCTTTTTAAACCCACAGACACAGCCTTGCCGAGACAAGAGGTTGTAAGGCCGCAGACAGACCGGTGTGGAAGAAAAGCACTCTACAGCACAGTAAAACAGGTCTAAGACTAATAACGCAAGAATAAAATTACACTCGAAAAGCACTCTACAGCACAGTAAAACAGGTCTAAGACTAACAACCCAAGAATAAAATTACACTCGAAAAGCACTCTACAGCACAGTAAAACAGGTCTAAGACTAACAACCCAAGAATAAAATTACACTCGAAAAGCACTGAACACAACAAATGTAGAAAGTACAAGATGAGACTCAATAAATATGAAAATACTTCCGACAATAATAGTATAAGAAGTACAGTTCAACACCCTTTAACCGAACTAAAGTGGGGAAGCAGTTTCGGATTGCGTTTTTTTTCGGTTAAGCCGTGAACATCTATTGCTATTTTGTATCTAATTGCAGTATGCAATTGTGAAATGTTTTGAGTGTCAAATGAATTCAGAACTCTCTTTGTAGGCTACACTCATGTCCTTTATTAAAGTTATCCCTCCACGTGCGCAGTATCCGTACAGGTACAATGCGCCTCACAATCACAGGTAACAACAATATTAATTACGATATCGCTTAATACTCATTAATTTTAATTTTAGCATTCTAAAATGAATCAGTGACCTTCTTGGGGAGACTTAAAAGAGAAAAGTGGGGATATCGTCGCAAAAAAGGCTCGCCTTCGAGATTATTTCCTTGCAGTGCAGTACGTGGTTTTCGGATTTGGGATTTCAGAGGCATTTCGAATAACCCGGGTTTGAAGGCTAGCGTATCAGATGCTATGTCTAGTGCACCTTAACAAATGTTGGCCAATACGCGGCTAGAACTTTAATACAGTCTTGGCATTCTTCAAGCTACAAAGGGGCCACATACAGGGGTGGCGCCAGAGAGGGAACTGGGGGCCAGGGCCCCCCGTCGGGGATGCTGTGCCCCTCCCATCGGGGAAAAATGTTGTATCCCGTCGGGGAAAATATTTGCACTGGGTATTCAATTGTAGTTGATAAATAATAATCTGCCGAAAATTTGAGACCAATTTCATTACACTCGCCCCTCCCCGTACAGCAGGTCGTTCCCCCTGTCAGGCAAATCGGGAACCCACCGTCGGGCAAACTCTAGCGCCATTCCTGGGAACACATTGAAATTTGCTAAGGCTATATGTCTTATTACAAATGCGATTACAGTATTTATAATTTACAAAAAATAAATATAGGTCTAAATATAATAATTTTATAGTTTCTTAGCAATAAATTTTCGTAATCAGAGAAAGACTTTGAGCTCACCCTGTATCTATATGTGGACGCAGCTATACAGTAAGAAACCAACAGCACACTATACATTTTGAGATATAGCTGCTTTTATAGAACATTACAGAAAAAATTCTGATGAGACATTTTTCATCATTATTGTGTTATTAGTATTTATTGTACTGTGCAGTGGATTTGCATTTGGTTGAATTTTGTAAGGTAAAATATATACATTTAACTCTTTCAATATTTAAAAACCCAAAACGTCCGTTCAACCAAATAACGACGGCCGCCAGAAGAATCCAAACATCCCTATGAAATTTCTACCCCTTTCGATAAATGTGATTGATTGAATGTATGAGGCGCTTGCTTTGTTCGTTAGAGTGGCTCACCCAGATGGATTTGCGAAGCAGAAAGATTTTCTCATAATTCTCACTTCAGCCGAATGCATTTCCTTGTAATAAATCCGCCTAATAGCCATGAGCTAACAGAGTCCTTTTTTGTAACGTTTGGTAACTCTTTTGTAAGTCTTTCAGTAATTGTAAGCAATTACTTTTGTATACTTTTAGCCCCGACACCTTGCATTGGTTATGTGATAGTGATGTGACGTGAATGGAGGTCCTGTTTTTTCTTCTTAAAATTAAACAAAATTAAAAAATCGAAATATAATGTGAAAGGCTTTTACAATAATGTTACATTGTTTAGCAACGGATTCGGAAGAGCGGAGTTATTTTCATCAAAGTAGAGGAAAGTGAAAAATGGAAGGGTGATGTTTACGTTTTACTGAGCGTGATTTAACAAAGAACTCCGGAAATGCGCTCATATGGATTCATCGCCTGACACCCCTTTCCGGTGTAAAATCGTCCAAAAGTGGTAGTCTCGGAATCCGTTGCTGAACAATATAAAGTTTTATAACAAGTAAATAATTAAAGCTGTCAGGCTACAAGGAATAAGATTATATTATTTATTATTTCTTTTCATCAGCAGTAAATAATTGTTTCAAAAAATTTCATCCACGTGTTTCCTTTTTTCTAGCGGCCTCTTCTAATGCCGATAACACAACCTTCACTTAAAATAAATGTTAAGTGATTTTTTTCACCAAGAAGCAATTTCAGATAGTTTCTCCGTAAAAATGTGGTCCTTCTATCAACTACAGAAAATATTTATTTCTTTTCAAATAATGTTTCTCTTAGCTTCACATCTTTGTCAGCGAACTTCTTTTTTTTCTTGCTTGGTATCTGCTTCGAGTTGTTTTTGTTAATGATGATTTCTTTTCTTTCTTGTTTCCCTGGGAAAAAAGGTTACAACTTTAGATTAGAAAATTTATTATGTGTAATCTCCTGAAATAAGCCTAATGTAAATGTTTACTTCTGTGGCGATTTTTGTATGCATAAAAAACATCTGCTAGTGTCTAAAAGAAATATTTAGACAGCAAAAACAATAATATAACATTAATCGTGTCTAGAGATATTTTTAAATTTAGCTTTGCAGAATGAGAAAAAAAGATAACAAGGAAACCACAGAGTTGTACAAGAAAAGAGGTTACAAACTACCGGCGCCATTTTCTCCTCATATTTTTTTTCCTCCGTAAGAAAAGAAGAAAAATTCTCGCACAAAACAAGCGGAAAACTGATATATTTATGTGCTTAGAGAAAATAAAACTCTTTGCTTTGCGATAAGTTGTGGAGCATTTCATCCCTCTCTGTTTTGAGGTTTGTTCAACTCAAAATAGAGTTTGAAAGTCCCAAAAAAGTCGAAATGGATTATCTTTCGAGCTCTGTATTCTGTAACATAAAAAAAAATGTTTAACGAAATGAGATCTCAAAACGTTACCTATGCAAATGATACATTGGAAATCAATGGGAATTAAAAGTTAACATTTAAGTTTTTAAAAATTAAATTTAATTTTGATTATGAGCTATATGTACTTATAAAAGGCAATGTTTGTGTGCGTGTGATGTCCGGACGAATCTATCGCGCTTACAACCTTGAAATTTGCACACAGGTAGTTTTAATGGCAACTCATTGCACCTCGAAGCCGGAATTTTAAAACTTAATCTAGGATTTTTTTTATTTAATGTTTTGTGTTGTTTTGTATGATTTTTCGCACTAATTTCTCAATAGCATTGTTTTGGATTATTTTACGAAAAAAATAAATACACCATCGGAAAGAGCAGACTATTTTCGTTCTGATGAAGTTTGTTTTGAATTTCCAACGTAATTTACTGAATTTTGAGAAGTTTTTAAAAATAGTCAGTTTTGGCATCGAAATTTTATTTTTGTTTTAAAATTTGCCGCATCCGACGTTCTAATAACACTATTATTTTCAATTTTTTTCAGCTTAAAACTGGAACTGTTCTGTCGGATTTAAAACAAGAACTGTTAAAACAGCCTTTTCCGTTTTTTTTTAAATTAATTTTTTCCTGCTCAGTTGAAAGATATTTTTCTCTAGAGAGCATACTCCCGCGGAAGTTTCTCCGGAGCCTTCTCATTGTTGTAATTTCATTGGCTGACGGTGCAGAGCGAACTGAATGACTTCGATTAATATTTTTGGCAGTGTCTTAACGTGTTTATATCTCGCATATTTTACTTGCTGTATAATAATAATTTTCACGTTGCAATTTTTTAATATTGTTTCGGATTAACGTACTCTGTATTGTTTTTCTACAGTTGAAATGCCATTATCGCGAAGAAAAATAAGCGGGAAAATCAATAATGTGTATCTTTTGTTTTGTTTTCAGAACTTTTTCATGTCATTGTGGGCGGGTTGTTTTTGTTTTTTCATTTTGTTGAAATCCTGATTCTGGGCAATGCCGTGCTCGTACTGTTAGTTACTTATATGATTCCAGGATAATGTATTCGAATTCTGGACAAATTCGGGATAATTCTTTAATTCGGAACTAACAGTGAAAATTCGAGACTTTCTTAACTAATCCGGGCTAATCAATATTAATAGCGCGAAACAAACATTTCTAACGATGAATTGTTCTTTTAGAAATCTCAGAAACAAATTTATTTTAAATTCGAATAATCAGCAATATTAAAGAATATTCCGACGCTAATTTCTTTAAATAATACCTTTGCGTTTCTAAAGGAGCCAAGTGGCCTAATGATAAGGTCTCGTGTGCAGAGCAGGAGAATTCCTCCATGTATGTGAGCCTAGTGCAAGCTTAGGGGTCTATTCTGGTACCCCCGGTTGGATTGGGAGAGGTCACTTTTCCCGTTATTAGCGTGCGGAAAAAGTGACGTCTCCCAACCCAACCGGGAGTACCAGAATAGACCCGTTAATCTGATATCGAGGTTCAAATCGGGAACGTTAGTACAACGAAAAATTAAATTGCATTTGCAGATGAGTTAGTACTGAAGTAGTCAAGTGTTTTTACTTTCTCGTATACGAAGAATACAAGGAGAAGGTATTGTAATCGTCAAAAAATTCGAACTCCAGATTTTGACGAATCTCCACGTTTTGGATCTCCCTGAGTCCGAAAAACAAAATTTTGCAATCATGTCTGTATGTGAACACGATAACTCGAAAACTATTAGAGCTACGAGGATGAAATTTGGTATGTGGCCTTTAAACATAATTTGTAGGTTTCTATCAAATTTTGGACAAAATCCGTCCACGGGAAGTCTGTCTGTATGTCCGCGGTCATGTGAACACTATAACTCAAACACTTGAATAGCTAGATGAATAGAATTTGGTACACAGTTTTATCGTCATGAATGTAGGTCCGTATAAAATTTTGGGCCAAATGCGTCAAACAGGTGTTCAAATTTCATAATTGGTTCAAAATGCACATTGCGACTGTGTGTTTGTTGGCGAGCGTTTCGCTTATTTTACTCAAGTTAGTATGGTTGGCGTTTGACCTTGGCGGTCTACGAAGGAAATTATAGCGAGCTGCAAACACTCGCTTTGGAAATTATGGCAACCCACCCCCTGAACCGAAACTTTGTTCTGACATTCTCTAGTGGGAAGGTATGGTGAAATCTTGCGTAATATCTGTAGTAAGATTTCGTTCTCAAAAACGTTAAATAAAGTTGCGGTACCTCAGAGCGTAAAAATTGAGAACATACGCAATTTGTTTTGCAAAATATCAAGTTTTGGGGAATTCATAAATTTCATATGTTCCATTGTAAATCACAATTCATAATTTTTTTTCTCAAAATAACCAGGCGTTGGGTAAATACCCCAAGAATATTTACCTACCCACTGGGTGTTTACCTACCCCACATTACTGGTCGTATGCGAGAAAGTTTCGGGGAGGCGACTTCCGCTGGTTTCAAGTGTTTTTCGCAAAGCTTGCCTCAATAATATTTAATTATTCGTAGGTTATTTGTTATGCGCGTGCGCACGTGTGAGGACGAACATCCTTAGGTCAATGGTGCTCCAGACGCGCGGGCTCCATCTGGAAACCGTCTCGGCCCTTCAGAAGCGGAAATAAAAATTGGCATTCAAAGAGAGAAAGTCACGGTAGTAAAATGATACGGTGGTGACAGTTTAAATACGGTATTTCTTACGATCCATCATCGTCATCGTCTCTCGGAGACTCTAAAAGGCAGCGACTGAAAGAAGAAGCTTTCTTTCGCTCTTTCAGTTTTTTTTTTAATAATTGAAATTGTGTGAACGGTTTTCGGTGAGTCAGGGCAAGGAAATGAATATAATTTTGTGGTGGTTGGGTCATAATTTGTGGAAAGAAATAAGATATTTGCACTAGACTCTCAACTATCCGGCCTAGTTTGGAAAAAATATTTTTCCGTAATAAAATGATGAATAATTTACTTACCAAAGAGTTGGACTTTTTTCAAAAACTAAAAATCATTTGTTTTGACTCCTTCATCTTAGTTCTACCTTCTCTGATTAGTGTAATTATTAATCAGTGAACTGTAAAATAAATTTAAATAATTTTTGTAAGAATTAAACTTACGTTAATATTTCGTTTATTTTAAAAGTGTAAATATTCATACTCGCAGTGAATATGATTTTACGTTTCGCGAAATTAAGCCAAACTTTATAAAATTTATCTTAAAATGTGAACAATATTGTTGTTTTACGCTTCCTTTTTCCATAATTTATCTTACAATGTGAACAATATTTTTGTTCTTACACTTCCTTTTTCTATAATTTATCTTAAAATGTGAACAATATTTTTGTTCTTACACTTCCTCTTTCTATAATAATTTTTTTAAAGCACAGCACAGTACATAAAGAGCTTTTATTAAGTACTGACCTATACTAAGAGGTAAGGAAATATGAATAAGAGCAGGTTTTGGTGTATGAAGGTTGTTTCTAATGGTGAATTTATACAATTCCGACTTTTTTCGTCCGGCCTAATATGGCCCTTAAGCCACATTAGGCCGGATAATGGGGAGTCAAATGTATTTCTATGGTGAAGAAAAGTAAAATACAGTTTCGCAAATAGATGTTGAAAAATTATTAGTAAAGGCCTGTATCTATTGCGTTAAATGAAGCTGAAATCTATTAACATTCACAAGGCCGATTTTCCGAATAAGATTAAACTCCTTTTTGGAATAAAAAAGCCTGCACTGCTTTTTTAATATCTAATGATATATTAAAATTTTGTATTATGTGGATAGTTAGGGTTGCCATACGTCCCGTATATACGGGACTGTCGCCGTACTTCACTACTCAGTCCCGTATTACTATTTGTCCCGTATTGGCAACACTTAGAGTCTATTCAACCAGTTTGCAAATCTAAAATATTATTTAGAGAAAAATAATGCCAACCAAAATTGCGAAGCAACTATGAAATTGAGTATGGAAGAGAAATGGCTGAAGTTTTTTGCAGATACAAAGTATATCGATCAGAAGTTATGTCTAACAAAGCTATGAGATTACGTATTTTTCATTCCGGTCCACAATACAAATATGGAGATAATATTTTCCCTGGTGTCAACTCAATGGTCGGACGAAAGAAACCGGTTGTCAGTGAAGACAAATGAAGCAATTTTTATTTTTCATCATAATTTTAAAATGACTTGCGCCCAATTTTATAATTGTGTGAAAAAAGAAAATGACATAATTAAGAAAGTAAAATCAATTTTAAATTATGACTGAGCTCAAAAGGATTAGCCTTGCATCTTTTTAAATATGCTACGTGTTCATTTTATTAGATTGCTTACACATTATTTATTTTTAATCAGAGTAAACCATACCTATCCATTTTTTTCATACAATGTATGTAACACTTAAACGTCCCGTATCAATATTTGGCAATTATGGCAACACTATGAATAGTAGATTAATCAATCCCCAAACAAAAAACATGCATAGATAAAGTAGCAAAACGGACTCTTCCATTTTGAATTTCCATTCTTTTAAACACAAATAATTTCATTAAAAAGATAACGCATAAAAGTACTTCCTATCTTTCAAGGAAAATATGACAGGAATTTCAAAGTGATTCACATAAATCTCAAAGAATGGCAATGCTAAACGGTAGTGACTGAAAGAAGAAACTTTTTAGTTCGTCATCAGTGTCTTTTATTTCTTGTGTGCATGTGTGTGACTGAAATTGTTTGAATGTCCTGATGATTCAGTGTTAAGAAATGCTTATAATTTGTGCATCGTATTTTGTAGAAAGAAATGAAATACCAGCTTGATTATTTCATAGCGAAAAATCTCTAAAAATAATAATAGCGAATATGTGTGTCTGTCTAATTTAGTTCTTCAGTTAAACTGTTGGACATAGAGCTGCCAAATATGGCACAGATGTATTTTGGCGGGTAAAAACCGAACTTCAGAAAGTTCACATTTTATTGGAATTTAAATTAATTAAAATTAAGCGAAACTTTTATGATTTTCCATGATAATTTTCGAAAATATTATAAACATTGTAACATTTTAAAATTCAGGAAATTACTTTTTCAATGATATCAGTTTAGTTGTCATGCATTTTTTAGCTTATTTTTTATTAATATTTTTGAATGTAGTTTGCAACAATGCTTCCAATATTATAATGAAATTTAATTTTTTTTTCAAAATCTTAATCACGCCTATTTTACATTGTGAAAGCTTCGGTAAATAAAATAGTTTATTTATTTCTTAGTCATTAATTCAACACAAATGTAGTAAGCAATGCAAATGTTGTTTTAAACACAAAATTTTACAGTTAAAAAAATTTGTGTTATTTGTCATAAACAGGTGAATTTTCTCGATACTTTTAACATTTTTTGTCGCTTATTTTCGAATTCCAAAATGGTCTGCATTATATTATACAACAAGAAAAGTAACAAAATATGTATTCTTGATTCTTAAGGTATCCGAACACGTTCGAAAGTCGATTTTCGACCAAAATTCCATTTTTTAAATTTTTGATGTTTTCGATAGTTCATTCATTTACCTTTCTAAAACATATTTACTTTTGTCGGTACGTTAATTAGAAGATGAGATATTAATTGTTTTATAAAAAACCGAAAACCGGAAGTGGGCGTTTAATTAGCCGAAAGTTGTCATTTAAAGGGACAGAAACCTGTCAAAAATTCTTTTAAACTCCTTTTTTGCAAGCTAATATCATGTCAGTATATTTTTAGGAATTTTTTTTAAAGTTTAGATACATAATTTGAGAGCGTGGAAAAACTAAAATTTGATTTTTCTCAAAATTAGATTTTATGTATATTTTTCAAACTTCAAACATGATAACTCAAGATATTATCATTCGATTGTTCTGAAATTTTGTGAACACTTTCTTCAAATGTTTCTCTAGTGAATGTACTAGAATAATGTATATTGTAACAATATTTTTTAAATTATGGTCTTTTATTTGAAAAATGACATAGAAAATTTGCTGAAAATCTTATAATGATTGTTCGATTAGCTCTAAAATTTTTATTTATCCAAAGAATGCTAAGATTCTAGTACAAGCACTAGTCCATAGTATGTAGTTTGTTTTAGTACTAGTTTTATTTGAATTATTACAAAAGTTTGACCTGTAGCATGTTTGAAGTTTTGGGAAATTTCCTCTAAAAAGCAACAGAAATTCAAGAATTTTGTAAATTTATAATAATTTATACTCAAAAATCATACGCTAATATTAATCTTTATTAAATTCGAATCTAAAAAACATATTTTGGTGTTTCTATTTCACAATTTAAGAAAAAAGTGCTCCGAACGTGTTCGGATACCTTAATAGCTTTTAAAGAAAATTGTTTCTTTTTCTTGCTCTTTATTTTCAAAAGGAAGCATTTATAAAGAAAATATTGTTTGTCCATTTCTAAATAAATGTAATTGTTTTTTTTTTGTTATATGATTTTATCGATTAAAATACGTTATCGCTCTCTTAGTTTAGTTTAGCAGTTTTCTTATTGTAGAGTGCATTGAATTTTTTATTAAATTTGTAAACGAAATTCTCTCAGATAGTAAATAAATTATTAAAATATATTTTATAGTACACAGACAATTCTGATGCTGAATTATTCTTTTTACTTTTCTTACATTTTGTTAAGCGTGCTTCTTTCACAGAGCACATTATTGTATTAGATGAATTTTGATCATTTACGCTTTTACATTCAAGGGCGGATCTAGGAATCCGTTAAGGGGGGGGGGGGGGTATTGTGGGAAAAAAAATCCGTGTTTTTAAATTTTTTAATTTAAAAATTACTTAATTGAATTAATCATTAATTTCAAATATATTCTTTTTCATTAATTAAATTTTGTCAATTAAAATTATTTCATTGATTAAATTTTAATTGGTTTAATTTTAATAAATCTTAATTCTTTAAATTTAATTTATTAAATTTATACGGGGGTGGTTTTAGGAATCCGTGAAGGATACGGTGAAAACACTATTTTTCGTGCCACTCTACGTCCCGAGCAAAATCGACCGCTCGGAAGGATTTCTTTTTCGGAAGAGAAAATATTTAAAAAATGAGCCCTAATTCATTACTTCTGGCAATCGATTTTGAGATGTATCTAATGAAAAAGTATTTTATCGGAAAATTTTTAAAAACCTTGAGATTTTTTTTAAAACCATGCGATTTGTGCTTGCATGAATCTTTCAGATTTTTCAACTTTATTTTTACTTTATCGTATACGAAGAGAAAAGAGAAAGTATTGTTATCTTCAAAAAATTCGAACTCTAGATTTTGACGAATCTCCACGTTTTAGACATCCTCGAGTCCGAAAAACACAGTTTTGGAATTATGTCTGTCTGTGTGTCTGTGAACACAATAACTCGAAAACTATTAGAGCTACAGGAATGAAATTTGGTTTGTGATCTTGACACATAATTTGTAGGTTTATATCAAATTTTGGACAAAATTGGTCTAGGGAAGTTTCTCTGTCTGTTCGCGTTCATGCGAACACTATAACTCAAAAACCTGAATAGCTAGGTGGATAAAATTTGGAAAACAGTTTTATCATCATGAATGTAGGTCAGTATCAAATTTTGGACCAAATCCGTGGAAGGGTTGATTGTCTATCGGTCTGTATAATCGCACATTTTTAATCGCAATAACGTCTTAACAAAATTAAATAAATAAAATTTGGTATGTGGCCTACTTACCTTAATTGTAGATTTGTGTCCAATTTTTGTGTCAATCGATTAAAAACAAGACGTTCAAATTGCATAATTATTTTTACTTTCTCGTACATGAAGTATACAAAGAGAAAGTATTGTAATCGTCAAAAAATTCAAACTCGAGATTTTGACGAATCTCCACGTTTTAGACCTCCCTGAGTCCGAAAAACACAATTTTGGAATTGTGTCTGTGTGTCTGTCTGTGAACGCGATAACTCGAAAACTATTAGAGCTACGGGGATGAAATTTGGTATGTGGTCTTTAAATATAATTTGTAGGTTTCTATCAAATTTTGGACAAAATCCGTCAACGGGAAGTCTGTCTGAAGTCATACGAACACTATAACTCAAAAACTTGAATAGCTAGATGGATAAAATTTGGTACACTGTTTTATCGTCATGAATGTAGGTCCGTATAAAATTTTGGGCCAAATCCGTCAACGGGCTGACTGTCTGTCGGTCTGTATAATAGCATATTTGTTCAACTCCATGCGCATGCGTAAATGCCTGTGCAAAGAAGGGATACTCCGAAAACTTGGCAGTTTGCCAAAAACCAATTCTGACGGCGAGATTTTGTAAGGAAGCACACATTTAGGGCGTCTCGTTTTACTTGCGTATTGGAAGCAATCTTTGCGCATGCGCAAGCTATTCTCCTGTTTTTTTTCTCCAGACGCGGAACTTGCATTGCTAGAGTTTGATAAAAAAAAATAAATATTGCGAAGTTTTAATACATACGTATCTTTTTGAATATGATTCTTCACCTCAATATTTTACTATCACTATAATCAACAATGAAAAACTTCTGATAGTCATTGCATTCTGGGTTACAGTTGGTTCGAACTTTTTATCAACGCAGGGGGAAGGGAAATGACAAATGTTTGAAAAGTATACGAGAAAGTTTAGGGGAGGCCACTCCCGCTGGTTTCTAATCCGACTCTCCATGCGTATTGATATCAATCTCTGTGCACTCGGAAGCTATTGAGCGAATTACGTCACTTTGTCCTTGAGCCGGCAAGAGTGAAACCTAATAGTGTGTGATAGACGCGTTTTAATCGGTACGCATCTCTTTGAATTTGATTCTTTACCTAAATATTTTACAATCACTATTATCTACAATGAAAAACCTTCTGATAGTCACTGGATTCTGGGTTACAGCAGTAGGTTCGAATTTTTTTATCCATGCGTGGAGGGGGGGGGGCCAGCACCTTTTTGGGGAAGCATACGAGAAAGTTTAGGGGAGGCCACTCCCGCTGGTTATTAACCACAGTTGTTTGAATCACCCATTCCAATATAGATAGAAGTTCGCTTTTCTTTCCACATTGAGAAAGGGATGATTAAGTTCGATTTGATTTCCACAGATGGTTTAAGGAGTCTATTCTGGTACCCCCGGATGGGGTGGGTTCCGTTGTTAACTTGCGGAACCCAACCCAACCGGGGGTACCAGAATAGACCCCTTTTGTTTCCCTTTCTCTTAAGATATGGCGGTCTCTCGAACCTTTTTCCATGACATTTGCATCTTCATCTCGAACCTTGCCATGGCGCGGCAGGTAGTGTTTTTCCATGCAAGATGCTAAGATGGTGCGAAGATAATAATGCGCGCGCACTATTGGTCAAGGCATTTATAAGAGTACATTTTTCAATTCCGTCGCAGAGAGAGGGAGGGGAGCGACAAAGTATAAGCCAACTCACCTCAGTGAAGTATGAGCCTCTGTGGTTGGATCTACCTCAGTACAACAGACGGTGTTAGCCATCTCGCCTAAGCAGAGTTTGAGCCTTCCCGACTGGTTTAGATTTCCCTCATCTTCAATTAGATGCCGCTTGTTAATCATCAGCTACACAGAATCCAGATGTGCCTGTCACTGAACGTGTTCCTCTTCTCGCCAAGTATTCTTGTGTACTTGGTAACTTTTGATACTAGATGTATCGTCCTGCAGATTCTTTTTGTTTAAATGTTCTAATTGACGAGTTCATTTTGCACAATATACCTAGTTAAAATATGAAATAAATGTTTATTGATGGAACTTTTGCCTGGAGTATCATTTGCAACTTGCTGATCTGAGTCAATGATGAAGTAGGGTATTTTTGAGGTATCCTCTAGCCCAGTGATGTAAAATACCCAGGTATTTATTTTTAAGGGTAAATACCCTGGGTATATACCCGGGTAAATACCCAAAATGGGTATTTACCTGGGTATTTATTTTTGAATTACCCCTATTCATGTAAAACACAGGCACTGCTATGAAATATGATGTCTCTATATATTATAAATATATATAGAATATATATTGAGCATAAGATAAGATAAAAAAAAGAAAACTCGTAATATATGAACCTTTTAAATTCTACAAAAACTAAAAAAATGAATCAGAAAAAACAAAAACGCAATACTATATCATGGATCTTACATAAAATACGTGGCTTAAATATCAATCCTTTTTAAAACTCAACTAAATTTAAAAAAAGAAAATGTTGAGTGTGGTTTGAAAATGATAAAGAGCTGATAATAGAAACTAAATGAAAGATACAATTGTTTATAATTCTTTTTGGATTAATTAGTCAAAGTACCAGACATTGCTGATAAGTTAGCAAATGTTTCAGTTCTACAGTTTTTAAAAGTTAATTATTCTGAAAGTAATATTCACTTATATCACTTTCAACAAAGGTAAGTTATTTTTGAAACAAGATTTCAGGAACAAGAAATGTGATTTTTTTGTTGCTGAATCTGTTGTATTATTTGACGGTATAGTAGACATACACACTCACACTCAGTTTCCTGGTTATACAGGATTCATCTGGATCATGAACATCAATACTTAAATGATCTTAAAACTCTAAATTTGATGCAAGTGTCATGGTTGGAATCTGAATAAAAGAAAATTCATTAGCTATTTTATCCCTTTCAGAACCTTCTTAATCCACCAAGACTTTTGAAACATTTTTTAATATGTTTTTCTGTTTCTCCATTTTGCTTACATTGTTTTTACTCAACATTACAGCACTTACACTTGGATAGTTTTATCATCCTTAACATTAAAAGCTCCAAGAAGGTAACATCCCCCCCTTTTTTTTTTACTTTTTAACGCAAAATTTACAGTAATATTAATATACGCGAAGTAAATTACTAACTATTCAGTAAATCAAAACAAGAATGTTTGATTTCCTGCATGGCAATGTGAGTAAATTATGGATCACAAGATTCACTGGTACTGTCTGTCTCTACTAATAATAATGGAGAATGTGTGTGTTTTGGCACTCTACAAGACAGACCGCTAGACCTAGAGCAACGAAATGTGGCACAAACATACTTTGGAGGGTGGGAATGTGCACCTCGTAACCGTTGTTTTTTTAACAATTTTAATTAAAAATTAAACGAAATTTTGGAATTTTTCTTTAATAACTTCCGAAAATAGTACAGCACAAAAATTAATTTTACACTATCTGAAAATTTAAAAACTTGTCTTTTCGATGATAACAATTAAGTTTTCATTTGATTTTTTCTCTAATTTTAATAAATTTTTAAAAATATTTTTGTTATTCATTGTTACAATGAAATTCAAACCGTTTTCATTGTTTAAACAAATATTCAATTGCGTGTTTCTCTTCCATTGTTGAAGGCTAATATACTATTCTATTGGATTTTCTTTTCTTTTTTTATTTGATAAGTGTATAAAGAATCAAGATAGTAAGTATATAAAGAAATAATCCAGTAAACTGAACGATTATGGTTGCTACATTTAAATTCATTTTATTAGTTTGTTTTAAGCCAATTAACATGCTGCTGGACGTAAAACGTTCCGCGGTATTTCAATGTTGAAATAAATTTGTTAAATTAAAATTAGCGTCGATTATGTACAATTAGATGTAACTTGACAGGAACAGTTACTTGACTCCATTAGGGATTTTCATATAGACAAGGAACAGAACAAGTGCAAGGCTACGTTAAGAATGCGGGGTAAATCTCTATCGCAATTTGAAGTTTAAAATTTTGTTATGGGAACCGTGAATATGCATAACAGAGTCAGTTAAAATTATATTCCCGGCGAACAAGCTGGTCGACGATGGTGGCTAGTATAACATAAACGGCGTTAAAAATAATTATTCTATTGTAAGTGTCAAAGTTTCAAACGGTAAAAACTAAATTATCGCCTGATCTCATTTAAGTTTTAGAATACTTCATTCTGAATCCTGATAGCAATTGTTTTTTCTTTATATAATTTATTCAAGGCTGCTTTTTTTTAATGCAAAATACCCAGTTTAGGAGTACATATTATTTTTTTTATTTCATTTTGAAGCATTCGCAAATACTTTTAAAAAAATACCCAGTTTTGGGGTATTTATAATTTTTATGTTTCATTTAGAATCAACATCTGGAAATGCATTTTTTTTTTGGCAAAATATCCAGTTTGGAAGTATTTTTAAATGTTATATGTTTTATTTTGAATCACCATTCACAATTGCAATTTTTTTTTTTGCTAAATATTCAGTGTAGGGGTATTTATAAATTTAATGCTTCATTTTGAATCATACCATTCTCAAATACTTTTCTTTCAAAATATCCAGTTCATAAATTTTAAGTTTAATTTTAAATGACCATTCACAAATACTTTTTTTTGCAAATACATTTTTAGGAGGTATTTATATAACTCTGTATGTTTCATTGTGAATCAGCATTCGAATTTTATTTTTTTCGCAAAATACCCAGTTTTTGGGTATTTACCCAGGCCCTGGATAAATACCCGGGTATATACCCAAAAAATATTTACCTACCCACTGGGTATTTACCCACCCCACATCACTGCTCTAGCCCCTCCAAAGAAAAGGTTCGCAAGACCAAGGAGACGGAAGGAATGGATTTCAATGAAGATGAGCGAGCCACCAACACTGCCGCTCAGAGGAGTTCGAGTAGCCGATCCTAGGGGTTATTTTAACATTGCATGTACGGGCTGAAAATTCCGTCCCAAACAAAAGTAATCGTTGAGGCGGGTGATCACTTAGAGAAGGTAATAAAACACTGAAATGAGTTAGATCAAATTATTCGGTACCAAAGTGAGCCTTTGTATATCGTTTAATAAATTCTTTACCACACTATGTACATATGATGTAACACCATAACGAGAAATCTCGCATCAAATGGTATCATCATAATCAAGTCTATGAAACTTAAATTTGTTCTGTAACCTGTCTATTTTTCGATCTGTATCAAAATAACATGAATTATCTTTTCGGTCAAATCGGTTGTGCTGTCAGCTTGAAAAATATTCTTGAATATATTTCAGAACTTCTAATAATAATAGAGATTGTTACTGTTTTCTACTAAATATATTATTACTGAGCAACAAAATCACATGTTAAATCCATTACAATTACGATGGGTGAAAACAGATGATATAAATAAATATTTTGGAAAGAGTTTGCAGTGGAATTATTTTGCATGTTTTTATTATTAATGTAAACTGATACGACAAATTAATTTAATTAGAAATAAAAATGGTAAATGCAAATATTCAAAAATAAAATTTTTCTTCTGTTTAGATGACAACGACAAGCAACTGTTTTAAAAATTTCTCTTGCATGACGTAAACAAAGAAAAAGTATTACAGTAGTTTAAAAAAATTCATCTTGAAATTTTGATGATTCTTCACGTCTTAGATCTCCCTGACATCGTAAAAGAACCATTTTTGGAGCAACATCTGTCTGCCGGACTGTGAACTCGATAGCTCAAAAATGAAATTGTAAATCGGTATCAAATTTCGGAAGAAATCCGTCATCGGGAAAACTGTGTATGTTCATCAGTGTGTATTTGTACACGAGTTCTCATAAACACATTTAGTTAGATGTATAAAAGTTAATGCACGATTTCATCACCAGACCTGTAGATCTCTCTCAAATTTTGAGCAACTTCATCTGCTTATCGGTCTGTATATGCTCTTGTATCTGAACGTGAAAATGAAAAACGCAAGAAGCTATATAAATGATATTTGGTATGTGGTCTTCACAACAAAATTGTAAATCTGTATCAAATTTTGGACCTAATCGGTCGAAGGAAAGAGGTCCAAAATGTACACTCGATTTCTTCACTATAAGACGAAGTTAAAAACAAAATACACCGCATTTTGTAAGTATACAAGAAAATCGATGGCAAAACTCCTAGCTGGTTTCCTACACAAACACTATCGATATGATTCCTAAAACAATAATATGCGTGGAAATGATTGTATGATCCAATAGTTCTAGAATAGTTCCAAGTATCACAATATACTCTATAATAATGTTACGATATTGTGCAATACTGTACAATATCGCACGATAATTTTATCCTGCTAGCCTTATCGAACTATTTATATATTCTGTTGCTTTAAAAACTAATTTTTTAAGAATTAGATGATGGTAAGAATTTTTTTCCTCTAAGAATATGCATATTCTTGTGTAAAAATTAAATAATGTGTTAATTTGAGTTGATGCGTTAATTTCCTGTATTAAAGCTATACGGGAGCTATTGGAACAGACCTTATAATTTTGAACCGAGGTCAGATGATGAGAACAGTACCTGAGGCAGTATGCCACTCATACGTTTAACCGAGGGGCATTTAACCAAGATTGCAGACTGAACATGCACTAGGCTCAAATACACGGAGATTCTCGCACGGTATCAAATCGGACGTAAATTCCTCGTCTCCCAGAGCAGCCAAGCCACCATGTGTACCACCAGACAGACCACCATAGCCCCCTAAATTTTGCATAAGGAGCATGCAAATTTTATCTTTTAAGATGTCGATAGAAGATTTCTGCACTCCAAGAAAGCTTGGCTTAATATAGCATGCTATCAACTGTAAAATATTTCATCTTTATTCTCTTTCTGATGTTTTACCAGAAACTACCAATTTTATTTTGAAAGCATAAAAGTGATTCGCAACTTTCAAGGATTAAATGGCAGGAATTTCAAGCTGATGTACATAAATCTAAAAGAATGAAACTACTAAAAGACCGTGACTGGAAAAAAAGCTGTCTTTTTCTCTTTTGCATTTAATCTCATTCAAACTGTGTGAATGCCTCGATGAGTCAGTGCTACGAAACGTGTAAAATGCTGTAATGATGGATCATATTTTGCATCAAGCAAGAAAAAACAGCAGTTTGAATTTTTTTTGGTGAATAAAAGTGAATCACGGTTCTGCTAATGAATGTTCAAGAATAATTGATAAAACAATTATATCTATTTTGTAGCATAAAACAGAGATTTATTAACTTTTGTAAGACCAGAGCCTCACATTTTTTCCCTATAATAATACAGTGTCTTAAACTGTGGGTCGCGTTGCAAAATTTCACGGTCATTAAAAGTCTCGTAGCACATGGTTTTCCGTTAAAAGCATAACAGACTAAGAAGAAATAATTAAGGAACATGTCTCTATTTTAAACTATCTTAAAAGTGAATCACAGCTCTGCTAATGAATATTCAAGAATAATTGATAAAACAATTATATCTATTTTGTAGCATAAAGCAGAAATTTATTAACTTTTGTAAGAACCAAGCCTCACAGTTTTTTCCCTATAATACAGTGTCTTAAACTGTGGGTCGCGTTTCAAAATTTCAAGGTCAGGAAAAGACTCGTAGTACATGGTTTTTCGTTGAAAGCATAACAAGAGTAAAGAGAATAAATTAAGGATCATATCTCTATTTTAAACTGTCTTTTAACTATCTCGTTATGGTTAGGTGGACTCATGTCTCCCCGGTGGCCATACAGTTAGCTTTACTAAAGTCCAGGCTGGTCAATTGTGTATGGAAAAGAATGTCCTTGTCTATCTTTCGATAATCCTTTTCTCGTCAGTTTATGGTGGTTTTTCAGAAAAAAATCGGTGAAAATTAAGTTTGAAGTTAACATTTTGTCTCATTTATTATGCCTGAACAAATATTCCGCGTCGGAAAAAAATTTCCCCATTGGGGAAAATGCGCTACACAACAAATAAGCTACAACAAATATATAAGTGAAAAAGAATCTAAAATGTAAGTGTCATAAGAAAAAATGGGTATGAAAAAAATAGATGAGCGATAAAGAATCTGCAGTTGCAAAGAAATTATTTCCTTATATTTTAAGTTGAAGGTTTAGTTACTGTTCGTGTCAGAAACACATGCCTATTAATTCTGGACGATATTGCTCCACATAGGGGTTATCAGGAGCAAAGAAGAGCGTTTTTCGAGAGATCTTTGTTAGCGCGTTTCCATTGAAGCTATGCTTTTTTGATATTGATATTCCTGTTCCTTTTGAATCATACTATTTTGTTTTAATTCGAAACTTGTGTAATGTTTCTATAAATATTGCTTGGTAAAAAAATAAACATCTCCTCAATCTTTCATCTCACCCCTATTTTGGTGAAATCAAAGCCGAATGGCGCATGCGTAAAAGCGCGGAGGGTTTCTGTCAGGAGTGGCGTTAGAGTTTGCCCGACAGGGAGGCATGGTCTCCCCGACAGGGGCACGACCTGCTGCACGGGGGGAAGAGTGTAATGAAATTGGTCTCAAATTTTCGCCATATCTTTATTTATCAACTAGTTGAATACCCCGTAGAAAAGTTTTCCCCAACGGGTCGAACGTCCCCCCTCTGGCGCCACCCCTGGTTTTTGTATCTAAAAACATACAGTAGCTTGTAATTATAGGAATTTATGCATTTCGACTGTATGAAAACAATAAAGAGGTCGTCAATCTATTTCTCATCTTCTCTGGGTAATTTTTAAATGAGAATATTTTCTTGATTAGATAAAGTTCTTCACAAGAATTATTCATATCAACTCAGTGATTCTTAATTTGCGGAGTGCGAAGACATGAAATTAAATAAAAGATAAGTAATTCGAGGAAACTAATTATTGAAACTGAACGAAGACTAGATACATTGTGTAAATAAAAAGAATAAAATTTTATATTTAAGTATATAATAATGCATGCTATGAATCTTTTTTCCACCGTTTTGTTAAAATAAATTCACTTCAAAATGTTTTGCTATAATGAATTACGTTGCGATGTGGTTAAGGAGATTCTGCTCAAAGGTCACGAATTCTCTTTAATTAATGGAAATTTCTAGAAGTCATTGATTTGTGTGTAAAATGTCTAAGAAGCAGAATTGCTTGTTTGAAAGGCTATATATCGCAAATATGATTTATACAAAATGCGTATAGTTTTGCGGAGTTACTTACTATTTGTAGGAGTGCTATTAAATGGTGAATCGTTAGTGAATTAAAATTAATGGAACCTGCGTGGTGAAAGAATGCGAATACACAATTGCGGTGGAAGAAATCCCTTATCTGTGCATTCCGGGAGATCAGATGTTAAGCAGGTCATTCACATCTCTCCCAAAATGGAATTTTTGGAACACGGGAAAGAAAATACAATCGTCAGTTTTGAAAAAACGATGGAAATTGGCATAGCGGAATGGCAATGCTGGAGTTCAAACGAACTCAAAATCCAACACTTCATGCACCGATTCCAATTTTGGGGGCTCTATTAGAGGGTGTCGGCATATCAAAGGATCTGCCTATATTGAGACCTCGCTTCGACGGTAGAAATGAAACTCAAAATCTCCCGGGTAGGGGAAGAGGAGGGTGGGTGGGTAGAATTCTGTGACTTTGAGCCTTGTCTCAAAACAAACTTTGGAGCCTCCGTGAATGACGTGCCTCATTTTTCGACTTGAATGGATGGAAAAGAAACAGTCTTTGTACAAATGGAATGGAATGGAGTTCAGGTGAATGCCCAGCTTTAAAAGCAGTATGATATCATGATAAAAAGTAAACAGCATACAGTAGCACTGTCTGGTTGTGACGCTATAAACAGAAGCATTGTAGAGAAGCAAACTCTGAATAATACATTAGTATTAAAATAGAATACAGTAAAATAATAGAATAAAGCATGCGAAATAAAATATTTATTTTTTATTAAGACTATCGAAAATCGATAGTCTAGTTTGGTCAGCATCGTGCATCCTTTTAAAAATCTAAATTAGATCATTTTTGCGATTGTTCAATTATCCCTTCCAAGTTCACAACATGTTTCGTTTTGAAAATTACTAAATTTATTTCAAAAATAAGTATTATACATGTAGCTGATCATAAATATGTAAACGAAAAAATTTAGCATTTTTTATTTTCAAGAAATGTGTGGTTTCACAGTGAAACCAATGAACGGTAAGTTATCATCGAAATGCAATTTAGATTATGTATTTACTTTTTAAGTATACTTGAGTATTCAAGATATTCAATATTCATAAAATGCAATATTGATTTCGAAGCTTCAATTTTAAAAAAAAATTTCGTCATCATTTTGTTTCTCATAGAGATCGAAAGCAATTTAGCTCTTGCAATGCCGATATCTTTGTGAATACTAACGGTATTGAAGTGGAATTTTTATATAAGTTGGCTACATATCTGGCTCTTAAGTTATGAAAGAAAAATTACGTTAAGTTTCGCACATACGCAGTAAAAAAATGATACATGTGTGGTTTCACTGCGAAACCAATGAACGCGAAAGGGTTAAAAGGCAATGCTCTCTTTCTAATCCATATAAGTTGAGTGCCATCAATCTTCGAGCTTTTTCTGCGTTTCGGTTTTAGTCGCGAGCGCGCGTTTCTCTCATTCCAGGTTATAAAACTGATCATGGGATAGATCTTGGAGCTCGAATATTAGAATTTAAATCGTGAATCTTCAAAATTATACAACAACTGCAATAAAAAATAAAGGAAAGATGATATCTATTATTCAATGAAAATAACATCAGATAGAATGATTTCCTAACTGCCTTTGCCAGCAATGAGCCGACCCCTGCCTTTGTAAACAGTGACCACGGAATGCTACATACATATAATTAACAAAATATGTTTATATATACATATATATTTGGATGTTAGTTAAAAATTGCAGAAATCAAATGAAGGCAGGCATTGAAAAAAATGGGAAGATAATTATTTAAACTAACCTAGAAATGTGATACTTAATTACTTACAGGTTTAGAGCCACTGGATAGGGTTTTTTGTTATAGATAATGAAGAGGAAAGAAGACTACAAAACAAGAATAACAAAAGAACAAGAAGTAAAATATTTGTGAGAATAACAAAGAATAAATAATAAATAAATAAATAATAAATAAATAATAAATAAATAATAAATAAATAATAAATAAATAAATAATTGTGACTTCGTCACTCACCAGGCCAGAGGCGAAATTTCTCTGACCCACCCTAAAACGGGGGACAGGAAAAAGGGGTGGAGAAGAGAGGGAATTGTACGAAGGAGTTCAATGACGAGGGCAGGCAGAGCCGGAGAAGACCGAGGGAGATGGACGCTGAGTGTGAACGTGCGGCCGAAAAGAGAAAGACATGAAGTTTGAAGAATCCCTTTGTAAAAATTAGTAATATGTATATAATTATATTAGCCAAGAATATGCAAATAAATTAATTGCACGCAATCCTATTGGTCTTCTTTGACTGGGATTAGCCCACCAGAAAACACTACACTAAGCTGTTTGACTCACTACGTCACAATAATAACTAAACTTATAAGCATTAAAAGTATATAACTTTGGATATAATCATTGGAGAATAACACTGATCTTTCCTTTAGTTTAAGGAAATTTCTAATTTTCTTAAAACATAATAGTGTTAACAGACTGTCAAACTTTCTGTAAATTGCACAACGGAAAAATCATTCGAAACACTATACAGGACAGGCAGAAGAGAGAGAGAGAGCTAACAAACTTGGCACGTAGTAACGTCTTCAGAAGTAGGTGTTCATAAATAAAGGGTTTTCAAAATTTTAATAAGATTTTTAATTAGTTAAAAATTAATTGAAATGTTAAAGTTTTTACTCAATAACTTCGGAGCACACAATCGCACAAATGTCATTTTTACATTAAAATTCAAAACAATTAGCTCTTTAGTGATGCCAATTTTATGTCCATTCAAGTTACTCTTTAATTTCATTTTTTAAATTAGTTTTGAAAACAATTTTGTAACAATATTTTTCCTTTATATAACCCCATACAACACAATAGCAAGATTATGCATAATCACTGTGAATACTTTAATAGCTCTCGAGCGTCTAACCAAAAATAAATATTACGGTTTTCAGTTTATAAATGGGCTTAACTAATGGATGGCTTAAACTAATGTTTTAAGATATTTCAAAATATTGGGGTTTTTTACATTATAAAGTTTTTAGCCTAGCATTCTTTTTGTAGATTGCAAGACCTAAAAATCGTTGTGCAGAGAATGTTGCAACTGATGCAATCAAGCCAGCCGAGTACCTGCAGATGGCGCTGCCATCGCCAGTGACGTCAGAGCATCAAGCTGCCGAGAACAGAGGACGAGATGGAACGCGGTACGAGACGTATTAATGGTATTAATGACGTTGGATCTTTTTCGCAAGGACTAAAAACGACGATGGGCCATCCAAAGCGTATTTAATGACGAACTACTTCAATTGTACGTATCTTTAATTGTAAATATTGCTTCTTCAAAGTGTAAACTTAATCTTGATAATATAGCCATTTAGATTGATGAGCTGTTTGTTCATTCATGGAACCAACATTAAGCCTAATGATGATCACGCATATTATCATGTTTAGATATTTCGGATTAGAAGTTCGAATTTCCCTTAATTTTTTTTTAGTTTTGTTTGTTCGGAATTATTTTCTCTCATTTTGAAACAAAAATTTTACTAATAAACAATAAGTGCGCAACTTCGATGTGATTAACGAGAAGTCTAATATGGTATAAGTAGCAAACATAAGAGTGAAAAAGTGCGTAGGTTCCTTAATGACTTAAATGTTCTATAAAGTGTCACTTTTTCACAGCATCTCCTATTTTGTGCCTCTCGAAGCAAAGGAAAAATATTATCCATCACATTAATGGTTGTAACAGAGCCCACGTTTGACCTTGACTTTATTTATAAGAGGGGCCCCGGGGGACTAAAAGCAGTCCATAGGGTTATTAAACTCTGTATTCGAGAAGAAAGCAAACAATCATGGAATTTGATGTGTCGAGCGACCTTCGAAATTCCGAAGACTATAATACAGAGCAGTAGATCCCAACAGGTTTTTAGTTATTTATTGGAATATGTAATATTGTCTTCAAAAGGAAATGACATCATAAAGATGGTGGAAAATATGTTTGTGCCTACAAAAGGAAATAATGTGAAGAATTACAGGACAGCACACAAGCAGAGTTGCCATATTTCGGTTTTTCGAATATAAATCCACCCAAGAAATTCGGATGGAAAAATTTTCATTAAATAAAATCAATTAAAATAAATTTACAGAATCTCCATTAACATTCAACCATTATTTTTAAAAAGATGTTTTATTTGAATGGAAAGTCACGGCATTTCTTTTTAATATTTATTTCATCCGATCTTCTCTTCTTAAATTTTCAAATTAGCATAGAGGAAAACAAACGATGAATCGTGCATGCATTTAATTCCTCGTGCTCAGCTGAAAATATCACAGTCAAATTAAATTACTTCGAGTTATGAATTCTTCAGAAACTGCCTTTTGAAAAAATTTAAATATAGTTAATCTGTTTTTTGATACGAGTTATTTACTTCAAAATATAAAGCGAAAAAATTCTGGACTTTTTATTCCAATCCGGCAGACTTTTTCCATCCGGAACAAAGAATCAGAAATCGAGGCTGTTCTGGAAAATACGGGGCTTTTACTCACTTTAGAGGAACAAACTTCGTTTTCTTTCACCTACGAAATTAGGGTGGCCACATTATTTAGGAAGGAGGGATTTTTCTTTTATAAAAAAATTAACTTTTTGAACTATTTTTTTGAATTAAAACTAGTTAATTTTCGTAATTTGAGCTATTTATTTATGCCAGAAAACCGGGATATTTAATTAAAATTCGGATCAAATACCGGAACAGTTTTTTAATCCGGAAAAGACTTATCCGGGATGGCTCCTAACTTATTGTCACAAGATAGAAAGTGGCAGTAGATGATTCTCTCAAGAGTTTTAACTCAGCTAACAAGAGCTGAATTGAGAGAAACTAATGGTTAAATTGTTTTGCTTCGTCAAATAATTCACAGAAGACATTAAACAGAATTATTCATACACTAGGGATTTCTGCCCTTACCAACACTCGCCAAGTCCCAGAAGGATTGCGTAGCAATTGTCCTAGGTCTGCTTTGCATACGCTGCATCCTAGTGAAAGGCATTTAGGTTGAGCTTTATACAATGGATTTGATGCCAAGCTCTCTATAATCGCACTAACCGTTAAAAAAACTCGCTAAAAAGAAAGAGAGGTTGAAGATTAACAATACTCAAGTCTTATTTCTTTATTGTGTATTTGTAGTTAAAATAAGTTCAGATTTAGAAGTTTTTAAAATATTTAAAACAAGCTAATTAATTCGAAAAACGTTATTCCAAATAATTTAGGTTTCTGCCATTTCTAGAGAACAGATTATTTTTTCGTTAAGTTAATGGCCATTTTTTTTTAATTTCTGAATCTCATTTCTTGCCAACTTCAATAACATATATATGTTTGGGAAGTGCAATCATGTGATCCATCTTTTGCTATAGATCTTGACAAATCCTATAGCTAAATAACACGTTTTTCGGATGCTGTACAAGAGAAATATTTATATAGATACTGGAATGTACGAATATTTGTCTGCCATTAGACCAACCGATTGCGTGACATAAGACCAGATGACTTTTATGATGGTCCTTAAAATCTGAGCATAAAAAAGCCCCGGTTGCGATTTAAAGCACTGGAATATTATATAAAAGCAATAAGTGGTGGAAATTTTTCACATTTTCCCATAATATCCTTTAGCCCTACTATAGTAAAAGCATTTCTGAGACCTTGAGTAAAAATCATTACTTCTAGAATGTTCTTAAAAAGACCATGCGTAGAATTTATCGTTATATAATACAATAATTCAAGTGCGCCCAGTCATGCGATATGCATATCAGAAGTTCACACGCACCCTTAAAAAACCCCTAGAGTTTTGATTATATAAGACGCATTAAAACAGGAAACAATAAAACATTAGAATTAAGCCTTCATTAAAAATGGGATTTACGTTACAGGAAATTGGTGTTTTTCACAAAGATTTTGTAAACAGCTAGAATGTACCTTTAAATTAAGGCCAATGAAGCAAAATTTCTTTTCTTTGGGTTTCTTCAGGAATCCGCTAAGTGTACTGAAGCCTCTAATCAAATTATTTTATGCATAATACTTAATCCTTTGTGACCAGGAAAACGAGAATATTCGAATCTATTTTTGGGGTATTTCTCTAAATTTAAAAGTTAAAAGCAATGCTAATCATGAATTCATTGTGAGTTGAAACTCACTAGATATTTTTTATTTAATTTAGAACTAATGCCTATTGAGGATTTTATGAAACTACTAAAACTGTTATATGTTTTTATGAAGCTACTAAAATTAAGAACAATGATACAAAAAGATCATGAGAACCAACATAAATGTCTCGGTATGTATGGATCAAGAGATGCCATGCATACCAAACCATTTATGAAGATAACATGCTTCATATGGTGAGCAGCCATTTTCAGCTGCAACAAAGCATATGTTGAATTAAGCAAAGAGAGAGAAAAAAATTGAATCGGTATATTAGAAAAGCGAGGTATCTCTGAGGTGCATATGTATGTAAGATTTAGTTGGAGTGTTCAGACGTTTCAAAGGAGATTGCGGGATTCAAACCATAATTTTTTTTTTATTTTCGTCTTGAACGTATTTCTTTATTTGGTGAAAGATTATATTCAAACCTTTAGAAGATATTTCTCACTTTTCCAGGCCATAACCAATTCGGAATTACTACGCCAGCGTGTTATCTACAAGTGTCAAATAAGAAAGAGAAGAGGAAGCTAAAATCTGCTTTTTGGATTTAACACTTTGCAACTTGGAATTCCCAGCAAAAGTGCTTATGCAGAGGAAGCTCTCGATGCTGATCGGTGCTGAAGATTAATATCAGAGAGTGAAAAATTTAGAATAATTAGATTTAGAAAGTCGAGGATAAAAATAATGTTTTACATACATGTACTAAGCTTGGAATTAATCATTTCATTAGATATCAAATTAATTCAAGAATTCATGCTTCATGGATCCACTTAGAATTAAGGACAAATATTCAATAATAACTTGGAAACCCAAATAAAAGTTTTGATAAGGATGACGGGATATATATCTTCTGAGGTAGAAATTACATTCTGTATGGTAAGTGATATAAAAGGATATGACTGTTTAAATTCCCTTTTAAGCAGCAGCAAAAACCAGAAATTTAATTCCAAAATAACTAAATTGTTACAATTACGGAATTTTAAAGAAAGCAACATTCCAATAAGTAAAATCAAACAAAACAGGCAAATTTTAAAATTTCATAGAAATATTACCAGATCACACAAGCTGTAGCGTTTGTTTCCTAAGATTATCATAATCAATCGAAGCTCATTTCACATATTTTTTTAAGGATTGTCACTGCTTGTAGTATACAAAAATTATAAAAATTAGTCTAATTCATTAAACATTTTTGAGAATCAGTAGGAAATAGTTATAACTTCAAAGCATTCTTACTTAAATTTTCAGGATTTTGTTTTCAGGCAAAACTACACTCTGTCCCAAAAGTTTATAGAATCGTGTATTTTGCCTATATTTTTTGTTGCATATAATGCATGTCGATGAAACTTACTGTATAGATATGTTATGTCTATTAAATTGAAAAAATAGCAGTTCTAGCTCGTATATTTAATGCCAATTTTTAAATCGTAGAATAAACAGAAATAACCTGTCCCAAAAGTTTATAGACAAATGCAATTTTATGCAAATATGGTATCGGTAATCATGATGTCGATTCGGAGCCAAATAAATATGTTGCAAGAAAAGGAAAGCGGCCGTTTGTTCTGCTTTTCAAGATGCCTAAGGCTTCGTAGCTCTCTAATGAAGAAGTGAGTAAAATTCTGCATTTGAAATTGCTCGGCAAGACTTTTAAGGAAATATCGAAACTTTTAAATTAGTCTAAAAGTATGATTTATCGTGTATTAACTCGTAAGACACCATATGAGCCAAAACCACGTTCTGCAAGACCACGTGTGACGGATATTCGCAGTGATAGACGGATACAAAGAATGCCTTCAAGTCAGAAAATGTCGGTTCGCGAAATTACTAGGACTTCCCGGTAGCAAATCTCCAAGAACACTGTTCATAGACGAATTATAGAATCTGTTTATATGATAGACGCAAAAATGGCTAGCAGGTTAACACTCTCAAATCTTCACATTAGTAAGATATTACAATGGGCTCGTAATCATATGCCATATGGCGATAAATGGATGGCTGTCCTTTTCAGTGATGAAAAAAAATATGGAACCTTGATGGACCTGACAGGAATATAAAATATTGGCATGATTTACGAAAAGAGCTCAGGAGCTTTTTCAGTCGGTAAAGTGGTGGTGGATCTGTGATGGTATGGGCGGCTTTCGATTTCGACTGTCAAGTGGGTTTGGCCTTTTTAGATGGCCGACAGAATTCTCCTAAATACATAGAAACACTAGAAAATCATCATCAACCATTTGCAGAAAACATAGGGGGACGAAATTGGGAATATCAGCATGATAATGCTCCCACCCATACCTCCAGTGCTACGAAAAATTATTTAAACTCGAAAAATGTTACTGTTCTTGAATGGCCACGGATGAGCCCTGATCTAAACCCAAATGAGAATGTGTGGGGCATTATGTCTCGGAAGGTATATGAGAATGGAAGGCAATTTTATTCAGTGAAAGCCTTGAAAACAGCCATTGAAAGTGCATGGTACAACTTGGAACCAGAGTTATTGCAAACCTTAATTATGTCGATGGAAAAACGTGTATACGATGTCTTACTGATAAATGGAAAGACTTTAAACTATTAAGAACATTGTATTGAGCACCTTTTGTTGAAAAGTCATATATTCTATAAACTTTTGGGACACCTAATATTTACATTTTGTTACATAAATAAAATACAAATTGTTATTTTTTCTAAATATTTCGTTGAATGCAAGTCGCATATGGTTTGAATAAACATATTTGTAATTGGTGATTGTATGCCTTTTTGTTTTCCTAAAATATATATTTTACTAGAGTCTATGAACTTTTGGACAGAGTGTAATTGGATAAATGAATAGGCTTAAAAAGAATATCATTGTCATGGTAAAACTCACTATCATGATTTTTCAGTCATGAATCAACACAAATACTTTATTTCTTGATGATTAATTTGAAAATCAATCATCAAGAAACAAAGCGTTCCATTCAAACAAAGCTTAACATCCAAATTAATCAACATCTTTCAAGCAATCTGCATTATGTTTAAACTTGAAAAAAATCCCTTCAGTCTACAGAGGCCCCAAACTACGAATGCCACTCGTTTTCATTGTAAAGATAATCTACATTTATTTCTCTTATGCTATGAAAATGATATTCGTCTTAAGACCATTTTCTTTCTAATCTAAATAAATCTTAATTTCTTTAAACTTTTTTCACTTTCTTCCCAAATAGCAAAACGTAAACTATAGCTTAAATTACTTTCCCACATATGTCTTCTTCATACAAGGACTATTTTTACACAGGGGAAAACTATAAGAGTACTTCAGACCTACAAAAACAAGTCATTTTTACAATGGAACATTGAGTCGCAAAAGCAAAGGTCTACCGCTAAAGGGGATTCTTTGTCGGCGAATTCAGCACAATAAATGGATACACCAGATAAACTGTGCACCACAGGTCTAATGGAAAACAAATTTGTATTCCAATGCCACTGTACCTTCCTTGAAAACACATCATGACAAAAAAAAATTCATGCAGAATGGAGCACCTCCATATTTGAGTTAAGGAGATGCTCAGCAATTATTTTCCTGAAGAACGTATCATTGGTCACCACTTTGGCTATCCAGGTACTACTTGCGATTGTTTGGTTTTGGGGATATCCCAACTTCAATCGTATTATTGCAAGAACTTCACCAAAATTCAAGGGCAGCATTTAGCGTCACGTTCTCAAAATTCCAAAGACTTTGCTTCGTTAATTATTCAACATGTCATTTTTAGGTTTCAAAGGGTAATTTACAATTATGACAAATAGTTTCGTCTTTATAAATCAATTCCATAATTTTTAAATTTCCAAATAAAATAGAATCATATACTAAATTTCATTCATATAGATCGTTTGATTTTTGAGTCAAACTTTTTTGTCTAAATAAAACTTATTTAGACATAATTCTAAATAAGTTTTATTTTTTCAGACTCGGGTGTAAGTCTAAATCATGAAGATTCATCCAAATTTTAGGATCGAGTTTTTTAACGATTACAATAACTTTTCTTTATACACTTCGTTTACGAGAAATTTGAAATCGATTCAACATTTAAATCATTAATGAATTTAACTATACCTTTCGCATGTTAAAATAAATTTATAGATATATATGCTAAAATAAATACAGAGTTGTTATAATTAAAGTTCGCTTACTCAGAAGGCCTAATAGTCGGTTATATGGGTACAAAACAAAATTTCACTAGAATTTTGTTCAAGTGAGGCATTCTGTGAAAAACCGAAGAAAAAGGAAGAAAGAAAAGAAAAAAAACTTGTCAAAACTGTCGCTGCGCAATTACTAATAGTCCAGTCGAATTGTACTTCAACATGGAAAAAACACATAAAGGCAATTTTATTGTTTTAAATTGTTGGGTCGTCCATACAAAACACGACACTGTATTTTGCAGACAGAGATCGGACCGGATAAGGTGGAGGGGGAGGGAAATTCGATCGATCGGTTTTTTAGCGTTTAAATAAAAGGAGATTTTGCGTTTGAATAAAATCTGAGAGAAAAGTTTAAATTAGAAATGTATAGATAGTAAAAAGATCTATAAAATGAGTCGTCGAACGTTAAGAGAGCTTAATTAGGGCAGGAGTAAATTTTTTTTAAAAAAACGTAAATTTTGGAAAAGTATTTTTAATTTTTTTTACAATTGAAGCAAAATTTTTGAAATGTCACGTAAGTACGCATTATATAGTAGGGTATATGTGGTAAAAATTTCAGATCCATATCTTTATTATTTTTTTGAAAAATTCAACTTTTTCGAAAAAAAGAACGTCGTCGGAAAATGCCTGTAAGTAAATTTTTATCTGTCCAAATTCACGGGGAGAAAAAAAGACCTACTCTAAAAATGTTGTTCTACAATTCCCAATGGCTTTATAAAGGCTCGATTTTCAGTAAAAAGTTCTGGAAACTAAGTTTTAAGTTAACATTTTGTCTCATTTATTACGCTTTAACGAATTGTTCCCATCGTAGAAAAATTTTGCCGTTGCCGTTGAGGAAAATCCGTTCAGGCAAAATAAGCGACACAAAATTACTTCAAACATAATTTGTTATGTTTATAATGTATTTTTCCCATATTATGACACTTTTCATGACAATTCTACTGGATTGTAAGGCGACTTTCGCATAATATTTTGTTACTGAAGAAAAATTGAGTAATCCATTTGAGAGTTTTTTTAATTATTTTAGCTAAAAACACTGCTGAAATTCAATTCCGAACATGAAGTCTTTGCTTCGTTCAAAATACTGCCGTTTTTATGCTCAGGTTTTTTTTCAAAATTCTGTAAGTGAAAACCAACAAAAAAACCCCGGTATTTTCAGTAATAAAAAAATCTTGCAAAAGTCGCTTTCGATAATGGCGCAGCTCCATTTCTGACGAAAATTTTAAATATTTTTTTCTTTATTTTTTTCTGTATCGTTCGTTTGTTAATCTTAAGAGGAAGCTTTAAATTCGAATTTCTATAAATTTCAGAACCATGAAGATTTTATTAAAACCTGGTCGTATTGAAGAAGAATATGCTTAGACGTTCATTTGAAAAAAAGAATAGTCTTTCCGTAATAGTCTTTACTTTGTTATTCGCATTACTGATTGCTTTTCGTTTACCACTAATTCATTCACCACGTTTATCTCTATAATGAAAATTTCAGATTTACAAATTAGACAAATATTGTTATTGAAAGACATTTATCTTTAAAATGTTCACTATTTCTAGAACTTTTCAAGATTCTATGTTAGGAGACCATGTAACAGATTTCAAAATTGATTGCAAATTACAAAGTAAATTTGCATAGAAGATAAACGCTCACGTGTATAGACAAACATTAACGATTATATATATACTAATGCAATAAATGATTTAACCTTTTCATCAGAAGGATGATCAAGTTTTCGAAAGGATAAAATTTTTAAAAAAATTTTGTAGAATGATTTAAAATAAATAAAAACATAAATTCAGTTATATAAGATTTTTTTCACTCCTGAACTATAAATTTCAATTTCAAATTTAAATGAATTGAACAAGAATTCACTGACCTCAATAACGTAATTTCAGAACATTCTTTTACTTAGTTTCACAAACAAATATAATTTGAAATTTGATTCAACTAATATTTTTTTTCATTTAAATATTCGATCGAAAATTTGTTTGCTGCCAACTGAGAAAGCAAGACATGTTGCTGGCCAGGTGTTTGGGCTGATTTCAAGTTTTCTTTTAAAATAAATATTTCTTGTTGATTTCTCAGACTGAAACAAATAATTTTTTATTTAATACAAAGACAGAAAATATATAATAACAGAAAATATATTTTTATTAAGAAAATCTAATCATTAAGAAAAAATCGTTTGCTGAAATAATTTATTCTTTATCAAAGATTTTTCTTTCTGAATTTCTTTTTTTCTATTAAGAGTGAAAACGATTCTTATTTAAATGATTCAAATAAAAATTCAACTTATTAATTGGCGGCAGTAAGAACGAATTATTCAAGAATTCTAAAAACGATGTTGGATTGATTATAATTGCAAAATGCTCTAATTTTTTTGTAATCGTGCAACAACAAGAATTTAAAAGAATTTCAAAATATTTGTAAGTATCTCATTTTGCTTTAATCCTTTATTTCTTTTAAAACTCTTCATGAATTTTATTTGTTTCAATTTAAGTGAAAAAGTTGCAAAGAAAATTTACAAGCAGCTATTTTCGATTTCATTTTGCGTAATCGAGCACAAAATGATTTGGATTTAACTGCAGCTTTTTTTATCAATGAATAAAGGAGCATTTTGTATATAAACTGGATTTAAGTAAAAAATAAAGTAATTTTTTTAAAAAAACACTGAAATTGACTTGAAAGAATATCAGGTTGTCATGTGATAGCATGAATTTAGATAGAGACGTGCTTTAATTATGAAATTTTTTACCATAATGTGCACACTAGAAGGATAATTTTGAAAATCATATTGCTAAATCTCTGGTCAAACTATTAACCATCTAAATCATCTAACGGAAAATGTTCTGTGAAATTTAATCATTTATCATTCCATATCGAAATAAAACTCACGAAATGTCCATTCTTTCATTTCTGTTGTGTTCTAGTTTTTATAAAGTGTATCTGAAAATAACTACAGATACTTAGTTTTCGCAGTAAAGGCAAAATTTTTTCTGTTACATTTTTAAATATTTTTATTACTATGGATTACAGTGAAAAGTAAATCATTCAGAAACCCAGTTGGTAAAATTGAACGATTTAGCAACTTAATTTTGAAAGAATTATCGTTATATAAGTTCATTTAGTGAGTTACTAAATGTTGATCAATCCGACACTCTACCCAAACATATGGAGAATTTCATGATATTCAAATTAAACTATTTTATATAAAATCAAAATGAACTTCTGAAAATTATTATAATGAATCCTGCGGATAAAAATTAATTAAATCAACTTAACAAAATAGACAATTATTGATAAAATAATCATGGTACATCTTAAACATTGAATAAGAAAGACGATTATTTCCTATTATTTATTCTGATCGATCTAATTGTATTTATAAATGATTATGTGAGAGTTCAATTTTAATCGAAACTAATAACAAAAAGTGATAAAAATATAACCTTCATAGTTGATTAACTCAATTTGATGAACTAAAGAAAAAAATCATGGAGTCACAATCTGTTTGATCAAATAATCTCAAAATCTCTCATTTAAATTTAATTTGAGATCACAAAGTTTAGCCATATTTACTCTGTCTTGGGACAAACATCGTAATTTTGAATCGTGTTCAAATTGTGAGAACGACAACGTATCCCTCTCAGTATATCCCTCTCGTACTCCCAACCAGTATCCCTCTCCAAACTTCCACACCACACCAACGAAAGAAATTTTGACCCCAACAGATTTAACGTAGTACATGGTGGATTTTCAGCAGCTGGATCTTCAAGCCAAGACTCTGCCACCAGGTAACCGATGGCTAGTTGTTGATAATAGAAATCCTTTATACTAAAAATTCAATCGAAAAGGTACTTTGTATAAGCTTTAGATTCTGATATATCTAAGGTTAATGCATCATTACTTTATAAATCTCTCCTATAACGATAAGTTTTGAAATTCTGCAAAGTTTAAAGGCAAGAATAATCTTAATAAAAGAAATGCCATGCTGAAACAAAAGTTTCTTATATAAAAATTACCAATAATGCTGTACGATACGAAGTCATTGTAATATCTTGGGTACTTGAGAAAACATTTGTAGGGAAAAACTTGTAAATTTATGCACAAAAAAGAATAAAGAGGCGTAATTAAGTACATTTTAACACAAAGAAGGGATGTGCAATACACTATTTCCTTTAAAACAAATGTAAAAAGGAAAAAATAAGAGAATATTTCAAATAGGAGACAATTATGATAAAAAAATATTATCAAAAATACTGCAGACAATTTTTCATTACACAGTATCGGGATTAACTAACAGAAATTTCTCGTGTACTTCACAGTATGTTAGTTTCGCAGTATAGTAAATAGAATCGAGACATTTTGGACCTAGTCCCTTTGGCCGATTGGGACTAAAATTGGATGCAAGTTTGCAATTTTGATAACAAAATCACATATTAAATTTTATTTATCTAGCTCGGTGAGTTTTTGATTTATAGTGTTCATATACACATGGACAGACAGGCAGTGTACCCAATGACAAATCTGCCTGGAAATTTCACTAAGGTCTACAATTTTGGTGTAAGGATGAGAAACTTAAATTCATCTCTCTAGCTCAGAAGTTCTCAACCTTGATTTTCTTCCGTATCTTGATAAATCATTTTATTTTCCAGTAGCCCCTTAACAACTTCTTTCAAAATTTTTCCTAAACAATTGTTACGTAAACAATGACAGCAAAAAACTTTTCCTTAATAACTTACTCAGCATTTTCTTTTTAATTTCAAAACATTTGATCAAGTATTTGGGAATACATTTGAAAAAAATTGTTTTTTTAATAAATGAAATTATTTTATTGTATATATGAAGAGAAAACCTGCACATAAATCACTTTCGAATATCAGGGCTAGCCATTAATCTGAGCCAAATCTGCCTCGAAATTTCACTACGATCTACATTTTTGGTGCACAGATGACAAACTTAAATTCATCTCTCTAGCTCAGAAGTTCTCAACCTTGATTTCCTTCCGTATCTTGATAAATCATTTTATTTTCGAGTAGCCCCTTAACAACTTCTTTCAAAAATTTTCCTAAACAATTGTTACATAAACAATGACAGTAAAAAACTTTTCCTTAATAATTTACTCGGCATTTTCTTTTTAATTTCAAAACACTTTATCATGTATTCGGGAAAAAAATGAATTGTTTTGTAATAAATGAAATGAGATTATTTTATTGTATATATGAAGAGAAAACCTGCACATAAATCACTTTCGAATATCCGGGCAAGCCATTAATCTGAGCCAAATCCTCTCAGTCCGAACTACGGTATTTAATTTCGGACTCTAATATGCCAAACATGCAAATCTGTCGAGCAATCTGTTGTTCCGGCAACCACCCTCTTGCCCTTGTTCTTTTCTACCTAGACGAGAAGAAAACGAAGCAAGAAAAGCAAAAGCGCTCTGGATTCCTGTCGATTTCACTACCAGAATAACGGCCCGATTATCGGAAGGCCGCCCGGGTGGCGTGACCTTGGGAGGGGAGGGATAGGTGAGCGGCGAGAGGCCTCTCCTCACTCGAGCACCGGCGGCCGAACGCAACACACTCGATCTTCTGCTCTACTCCGTACATGCTCCTGACACCATGAGGTTGACAGTTGGGTCACAGGTGAGCTTTGTTTCCATTTCGTTCTTGTGTGTGTTCCGTTTGGAGAAATCCTTTGTTCCTTAAGGGGATTTGAAGCCCTTATTCCGAAAATATTAAATTGGCCACTTCGAACCTTTTCTGAAAATCTGTTATAGATTCATGTTTCAAATTTTTATACGAGTAAAGTACATCTTTCTCATTATACTGAAATGATTTTTTTTTAAATTCTAAAATTTATTTTTTACAAATTTTTTTTGTATCAAAAGAAAAAAAAAATGTTAAATTGGCTCATTCTCAAAATCTGCTATAGATTCATGTTTGAAATTTTTTATATAAATAAAGTACACAATTCTCATTATACTGAAATGAGCTTTTTAAAAAAAACTCTAAAATTTTTTTTACAATTTTTTTGTGTCAAAATAGGGTAAAATTTCACTATGTCTAATTAAATAATTTGTAAATTTATAAAAAATTTAAAATTCACCAAAAGCTCATTTCAGTATAAATGAGAAAGGTGTACTTTATTTGTATAAAAAATTTCAAACATGAATCTATAGGTACATCGAAGTGGCCAATTTAACATTTTTGGAATAAGAGTTCCAACTCCACTTAAAAAAATAAAAAAGCATTGGAACAGGAAGCGATTTTTCGAATCTTTATTATAAAATTTTAATTTCGAATGTTACACAAACAAATGTTAATCTTTTAAGTTTCGTATAATCTCAAATTTTACGAAAGCATTTTCCGTTTCTTTTGTGAAATAAATAAGTGTAAAGAAAACATAACTCTTTAAATCATCATTCTATGTTTATAGTTGTGATAAATCACTTATTTTCGTTCTTGTGTGTGTTTTGTTTTAAGAGATTATTTTCCGCAAAAATGTTAATTTAAAATGATTTTTTTTTAATTTGTAGTGTCACAGTTCTGAATAACAAATGTATTCGGTGTTTAGAATAATATAAACTTTAAAAAACAGTTTTTATTTTATAAGAGTTAAGTGTAAACAGAAAATGATTCTTTAAATCATCATTCTAAGTTTGTAGTTGTGATAAATCACTTATTTTCGCTCTTATGTGTGTTTTGTTTTACAAAATTCTTTTTCCCGTAAAAAAAGTTAATTTAAAATGATTTTTTTTTAGTTTTTAGTGTCACAATACTGAATCACAAATATATTCGGTGTTTAGAATAATATATACTTAAACAAACAGTTTTTATTTTACAAGAGTAAAGTGTTAGCAGAAGATGATTCTTTAAATCATCATTCTAAAATAGTCGATTTAGATACATAAAATAGACGAGTCTTATTCTTTTCATTTTTCTGTATGGTTTTATGAAAGCCTTTTTATCTTATGTTAAGAAGAAGAGATGTGAAATGAAAGTGAGTGATTTTTTAAAAATATTTTTAGACGGGAGTATTAAAAGAGTACATAAAAGAAAGTCTTACATTTCGAGTTCATAGTTTATTTCACCAAAATGGGCTTTTTTTTTCATCGTAAGAGAATATTTAAACTGAAAACGATTTTCGAATCTGTTCAAAAAAAATGCAGCGTTAGATAAATAAATAACTTTTTTTTCGGATACTGATTCTAAATATTGATAATTTTTAGAATCAGTATCCGAGCGATTTTTATAAATATTTAGATAAATATTGATAATTATCAATATTTATCTAAATATTGATAATTTTGACTAAATATGTGCTGAATCGGATTTTCTATTCATGTTGAATTTTGAGTTGCATAAAGATAAAATTGCCTAGAGTTGCTAATATAAATTCAATAGAAATGTTAATATAACTAAAAGTAAATTGAACTATCAATTATGATATAGAAAAATTAAAGATGAAGAAATTCTAAAGCTCTACACCAAGTTCGTTTAGCTCATAGCACTAAATTAAGTTTATTTAAGGTGACCATGCGCCCCAGATAATATAGAATGTGCCTAATTGTCCTGGCCTTTTCTTTGTCAGTAAATGAGTCATAACAAAGAACGATTAACCAAGTTTAAGTTTTACAAATGTTGGCTTCTAATCATTTTTACTGTACATAGAATAGGGTCATCCTAATATGACCAATGTGAATTAATCAATTTGAAGTAAAAATTATAATTAAAATGTTTCATTTGAGTTCTTTAATTATTCCTGCATTTTTTAAATTAATAATCAACTATTTCGCTCAGTTCCATCCATTTACATACCTTTAAGCTGCCAGACCATATTTTTGAAACAATTTCTTCAAATGTATCGGTAACCAAGCTCATGCCACATAATTCAACTTTGTCTAAAATCAGTTCTCATCAATTCGGGAAGCATCGGTTATTACGCTTTTCACAAAATAGTAATAATTCAAATTTTGTGGAACATCACAATCATTGCAATTCATATTTAATCAAGTTCATAAAATTATCAAATGATTTTTGAAAATTTTTCCAAAAGCTAGAAAATGTTATAATGATTGTACGTGATTTTAACTTTAATGAAGAGAAAATTCATCAACAAACACGTGACGAAGAGGTATCAGCTTTTAAACTAAAGGTACTCTCTCAAGAATATTAAAATTTTTGTGTCATGAATGGATAAAAGTATTTTCATACGATAGTTATCGCAGTACAAATTTCAGTTTGTCTTCCACGTAGTAAATATTCACTACTTCATCTCAATTGGAATATTTACAGAACAATATACTTTATTTGTAGACTAATTATTCTAATAAAAATAAATCCGAATGCTTTATTGTTGTCTTAGCTTTGGGTGGACACAAAACTATTTATATTGTTTAGCAACGGATTCGGAAACTCTCCGCACTTTTGCGCATGCGCCTGGCGGAGTTATTTTCATCAAAATAGGGGGAAAGTGAAGAATTGAAGGGTGATGTTTACATTTTACTGAGCTTGATCTAACAAAGAACTCCGGAAATGCGCTCATTTCACTCATTGACTGACATCCTTTTCCGGTGTAAAATCGTCCGAAAGTGGTAGTCTCGGAATCCGTTGCTGAACAGTACACTTGTGTAATGTTAGCCTATTTTCAAAAATAAACTTTTATACCTTAAGATAGGCTTAGTTTTTCCTTTTCGCTTTATGAATAATCAGTTTTGTGATAGGAACATGATTTTACGATTAATTTCAAAGAAAACAATTCCGCAGCGGATTAAATTCAGGTTCACGCAATACATTCCAAATGATCTGTGTTAATAAAACTTTAGTGCCGTTTCCTGCCTTTGCTACTTGTAGCATCACATCACAGCACAGAGCAAGATGACGTTCATTTCGATGTAAGAAGACATGCCCAATTACGTTCGTCTTTTGACTGTGACATCACCTGAATTCACTTACTTCTTATTGCAAAATTTTCTCGAATGATATTATTTCTTCTTATAGGATAAATTTTCTTTCTTTTTTCCATGCCTATGTTATACGAATATAATGTATGGAGATATGGTGGCTCAAATCCCCTTGATCTAGCATATCTAGCAATCTTCATGAGTCAAGGATTCGTGTTGAAAAGGAAATGTGGCATCTTTTGTTCAGAACAGCGATCTTGAAGCACCTGAGGTGGAAGTTTGACTTATCTTCAACGTATAGAAAGTAGGTCGCTTTCCTGAGAACTTCAGGGAAAACTATCCCGCATTTAAATTTCACTTATAGAAAACCTCCAGCAGCCGTCTCAACCACAATGAGCAATTCGTCGTTAAGGCGCGCATCGGTCTACCAGTTATTGAATAATGCTGGTTGAAAACACAGCCAGAAGCATAGAACCCATAACCTGCTTTTTCCGATTTATGTTAGTCAGTCATGCCATTCCACGCCTTAACCCACTAAGACCGCTTACAGGCAAATTTATTTGCGCCCTTTTTAAAACTGAGCTCCTAAAATATTCTTTAAATTACGAAGATTCGATTACATATCTGGATGTGTGGTATATCCGGCTTTAAAAGCTCGCTTCTTCGAGCTGAAAGTTATGAGATCAAAATAATTGAAGTTGTAGCATCTTTAGGAGACTGTGAGATCATTACTTTCTGCATCTCCAATTATGAATGGTCTCCGTGAATTAATATTGTGCACCATATCGGAACAATATGCAGCAACAAGACTTTTTGGTGACATATTGTCCAATTAGCATAGCGAAGTTTCCTAACAATCTTCATATAAATAAAAGTCATTGTGGTTATGTGGGTATGTATGTGGCTATGTATGTGAGTATGTTCCACATCTCCTCCTAAACTACTGGATCGATTTCAACCAAACTTTGCACACTTATTATTTAAGACAAGAGGAAGATTACTGATAACTTTTCGAAGCCTAAAAGTTAATTAAACAGTCAGTTAATTAGAAATTAACCGAAACCGTTTTTCCGCTGTAAGTTTGGAGAAAATTATCTCCCAAAAATATTTTATACCATCTTAAAGTTGAAAGTTTTACCTTTTCAATGATTCCAATTTTATATTAATTTTTTACAGTTTAATAATTGTTAATTACGTACAGACGATTTTGAAATAACGCAAATTTATAGTTACTCCGTTGCTAGGCAACGGTTAGATTTGGAATTAATTTGTCTTTATTTCTGAAATTTTTGCTTATTTTTATAAATATATTTTCTATAAGAAGAGAGTCAACCGTCAACTTTTAAAAGCCCCAAATCTTATTAAAATTTCAGTTAATTTTAATTAAGCAAAGTTTTGGCATTTTCCGTGCTATTTTTCGAAATTGTGTATTATGTCACAAAAACTATTTTTACACGTAATGAAAGTTTTAAAAATTAGCTTTTCATGACACAATTTTCATTTCCGTTCAATTCGTTGCCCTCATTTTAATAATTTTTCAAAAATTAAATAATGTAGAAAATATACAATTTATAACACTTTTTTTTTATTGGTGAAGAACAAGAATACATAAGAACTGTTGCTAGATCACATTAGAATAATTTTGGATAACGACGAATTTTATTATTTTTTTATTCATATTTATTCTAACGCTTTTTCTCAATGAAAAATTTGCTATGTAATTGTCCCAAAACATCCGTTAAAATCTTTCTTATACAGCAAGATTTATGAATAAAATTTGAAGTATCTATGCAATAAATACTAATAACTTATGGTGAAAATTAGCTATGGCGGTTTTTAAAAATCGTCTGGTTCAACTGATATTCTCATTTTAATTTTTAAAAAACATTTCAGACGATAAAAGAATTTTGGTATTGTAATTTTCTATACAAGAGTAGTTTTTTACATCAAAAATATTAGACATGAAAGCATTTTAATCCCGAGCAACACCGGGCATAACGGCTAGTATTATATAATCCTTGTACTTCATGACGGCATTTAAATCTCACTGGGAATCTTTTGTCAGATTTTTGAAACTCTCCACCTCGTGCCCATTATCGACAGCAAATGTTCAACGTAGCTTCCATTATTATAAAATACGTGCAACCAGAGTCATACCTCGTCTTGCACATTCTAGATGCTTGAGTTTGAATACTGTATATTTTGGCGTGTACTGCATTGTATAGACAACGGAATTAGCTTTATTGTCTACCAGATAAATATTATGTGTAAAAGGGAAAAAAGGTGTATTTTCAGACATCATAATCACACTTCAAAAATGGTCAATTTCCACAATTATTTGATTAAAAAGTAAGAAATGATGCTATTCAAAATGCGTTTCATCAGACATTTATAATTGCGCGTATAATATACAAGCATGACTAACATTTTATGGATTTCTGTCTCATTATCGAAAACTGTAGTACGTATAATTTGCCATTCAAAATGGGGCCAACTACAATCCGTGGCACAACAGTCCACTTATAATGCAAAAATCGATTTGAGGAAACTAACGTTTTAGATTTTTCTGTATGCCTACTTATTGCATTATTATGTCCAATTAATCTTCTCATGAGCTATTTCATCTCTTATATGGTGAAATACAAATGATTTGTTATTATTGTGTTTCATTTGTATAATGGTAATTATTTTGTGGTCTATTAATTTAGTTAAACTCATAAACATATCATTATTATGCACATGAACAATTAAATTATATTATAAGTGAAAAAAATTTCGGTCATTAAATGGATTTTCTTTTGAAAGACTGCAACAATATATTCACAGAACAGGTTATATAGCTAAAAGTTTGATACTGAAATTCTTTTAACGTCTTATGTAATGTGAAAAATGGAAAGAATTCTCCAACTATCTGTGTAAATGAGAAGTTGATAAGAACGTTTCGAAAACCGTTATTTTAAAACCGTTGCTAAAACGTGCGGTTCCTAAAACTGATAAAACAGGTATTCCTCTTTTTCAACCCAAAAACAATTTTTTTTTCCTTATTTTCTGCAATAAGGCATCCTTTCAGTTTATTTAAAAACAGTACTACGAGACCTTATACGCATGATAATTAGGCCAACCAACATTTAAACTGTCAACGAATATCAGAGTTGTTTTATATTGTCTAATTTAACAGGGTGAGGTGGATGCGATAATGTTCAAGTATGTGGGAAGACTAAAAACGTATTCTGTTCAAATTTATCTCAACGTGAAAAATAGTTTTAAAAGAGTTTGTATTAAGAGTCAGCAAACGTTTGTTCCTAATTTGCTGTAACTGAAAAAATATTCGACAGTTAGGTTTTCTGTAAGTCCAATTTTTTTTTCTTTTCTTTTTATTTCTGTTTGAAGTATAATGCTGAAAAATAATTCTTTGAGAAATACTCTTAAAAATGCCATTCTTAAGTTTCATTGGAGATAAAGAAGAGTTACTTATTTCTTTTCTGGCTTCTAGAAAATATACAATAGCGGAGTTAAAATTCCATCTCCTGCCTCTGCAGTTTTCATCATATAATTCTCAGCTTGGCATTTTGATGCAATATCAGTAGGAATAGTGATCTACATTAGGTGATTTATTGACACCCCGTTTTGGAGCTAAATTTGGGCTATTTTGTGTCGGCCTTCTTAATTTGAATAGTGGTTAAATGACGAGGATCACATCTCAAGCTACAGATACTGTTACAACCGATGATGTGCTTCAGAAACACATTAATAGCTGCGGTCGGCTGGCTGTTGAACCAGTGTCCCCTGAAAGTCCTCCAAGAAGACAACCTATTCTCTCCAGGAAGGCTCCTACATCGGAGGTGAGCTGGACTTCGACATCAAATCCTACCTAAGTGCTCCTAGGTCGCTGGCCAACAGAATATACCTCACTTTCCCTGTATCGTGTGTCCTTGATGTATAGAAATGGCTACATATGCTAGACCAAGAAGGATTACAACCATCTCCACAATTTCTGAAACAAGAAATGCCTTAGGTATAGAAATCAGGGGATAGAAATTCTAATGCCTTTTGATCTCCAATAGATGCCCGTGCCATCCAGCCCGTAAAGACCCTATGTGTCCCCTTACTAGCGAGATTGCAGTATGGCATAGTTTTCTTTGAAGGTCGTATATCGTTTCTCTCTTTGAAGTCCAGGCTCTTTGCCTGCCTTTGACAGTGATTGCCCCCTCATCAGTGATTATAACTAATAGTGATTCGTTCTTTTAGATTTTAGATACTGAAATATTACTGTTGTTTTACGGGGAGAAAGCCAGAGTAATTGTTATAGGCGATTATATTTTCATTGACTGCAAATCGCAGTGAGTTGAGGTTTGGGGAAGTCATTTTTTTGAGAAGCCCGGAATCAAAATATAGAGTTGGAGGGGGAGGTCGCTTTTACTACTCAAAAGTACCGCAATTCATCTTGACTTTGGCTAAATGAGCTTGTGAATCCTTTCAACAAGAATGGTTGCTTAGATGTCTTACAGTGTTGTCGTTGTATAACGATGACTTTTGACTTCCGTGTACATTTGCAGATAAATGAAAATATAGAAATACAATCTTAAAATATTTTCTTCTTCTTTTTAAAATCTTAAAAATCTATGCATCTTGTATATTTATGTTAAAGTGCGTAGATCCGCCGCTATGAGTTTATACTTGTCTTAGAACTATAGAAAGAGCCCCATAAAATTAAGAAATCTTCACTTTGAACCACACAGGATATTTATCATGGATTTTTGAAACTAAATTCTATTCGGATATATGAATTCCACAGCTCAAAAAAATTAAAAGATCACTCAATTTTTTAAAGATATAGATATTTCCACTCATCTTTTTTTGAGAAAAATTATAATAGGTATTTTTATGTGGTCCTATAAACGTATTGTACTAGAACTATTGTCTCTAACTATTTGACTTACAAAATTATTTTATAGAGTTAAATAGATATTAGCTATGGTAAACACTTGCGAAGATTTCAAAAACTTCGATATTTTTAACTAATAGCTTTTCTTTTAACTTTCTGCAATATCAATAGGGCGTGTGGTCACCCCAAACATCTAAAACAACTGAAAATAGGCTGAGCTTGGAATTTATAGAGCTATCCTTTAAATTCTGAGGAATCTTTTACACTCCTCTACAAGGGCAGTCTCTAGCTTTCGAATAGTCAGAGGAGTTCTTGGTCGAGCAATAACGTGTTTCCCAAGAGCATCTCACGAATGCTGTATTCGATTCAAGTCGGATCAGCATACTGAACCTCCCATATACTTGATACTCTGATCTACAAGCCGGTCTTCCGCAAGACGATCTATGCGACATCAGGCGTTATCGTCTATTATAAGGAACATATTGTCGAAGACTCCGCCATAAGGTAAAGCATTACGGTTCAATAATCTTATTCCTGTGCCTTCTATCCGTCAAACTGCCATTCCGGTTGTCATGAACATGCACTGCAAGATCTGTATGTCCATCTGTACTCATTCCTACCCAAACCATCAGCCCATTGCTTCGATCCTGTAGCTTTTCACGAACAAAATTTGGATATTTTTATGCCACGTTCCCTCTACATGAAGCTACAACGATTATCTGGCTCCAAACAGAATCTTAATTCGACTGTAAAGAGAACTTGACTCCACTCTGTGCTTCTCCAATAGTGATGTTCATCCTTCCAGTTTCCCCTCGCCTTACGTTGTACAGTCGACGCGCGTTATAACGACTCTCTGCGTCCCGCAGCAAAAGGTCTTTATAACGAGTGGTCGCTATAGTGATATAATTAAAAACTGTACACATGCACGCTCAGCAGTTCCATATAAATAGGCGATTTTAAAGAGATTCCAACTAAATACTCAACTTATTTTTTATCATTAGTATTAAAAATAAAATTTTATCGATTAAAAATATATTTCTAAAACAGATTTTAAAGTAGAAAATAAAGGGTGTTATATACTTACAAAGCATTTATTTTCTCAAGAAAAAAAAATCAGAAATGGTTGTAAATCTTTTCTGCATATGTGCTTTTTGCAAAACATAATTTTCCATTTCAGTCAAAGATGATAAATAATGTTCTGCCTTTCAAAAAACATTTGAAAGTTCTCAATAGCACTTGAAACATTTTTTTATTCTAGACTATTCTAATTTCCGCGCTGTTGTGAGTGGTAATTCTCCCCTCCCACCCGTCAAAGTTGAACTGTAACACTGAAGACTCTACATCTACGAAGCTTGGCAATACAATAATCAAGGTCATTTACGTTTAGAAACAAAAAATACCGGGAAGAGTGTTCGCTGAATTCGGACATTGTATTGGGATTAGACGACACTGTACAGTCGTTATACCGGAAGTATAATAACATAGTGCTTAGGGAAACACAGTTAGGGATTTTATCACTGGTCGTTATAATGAAATGGTCTTTATAATGTGTGGTCATTAAAACGAGCGTCGACTGCATAACGGTTAAGAGAACGGAAAGATCTAAGTACATGCAAACCATACTGAACCATAACTGTTTGTGTCGATGTTTCTTGTCCTATAGCCCGGAAAAGCTCCCTTTGCTGATAAGTGGTATTCCTTTTTCTGTTTCGAAGGATTGTTGTGGACAGACAACGAACTGAGGCTCGTGTTGCTGCACATGAACCACAACAACGCGATGTGGAATGTCACATCACGTTGTTGATGTGGCCATCTACGAGCATTTCGAGTAGTTCGAAATGGATTCCAAAGTCGACTAATTATACACCTGACATTTACCATTTGTCTTTGTGATGTCCCCTTTCCATTTCATCAAGCTATTGCTTTTGGTATATCATGACGTTAAAATATTGCTCGAAATCATTCTACAAAAGTATTCCAATAAACCTATTGTTACGCAACGCAAACAATATAATCTGAGATTCCCCATCTATCGACAGATTTCTTGATTTCCGAAAATTATTTATTTTGAGGTTATTAATGGTGTTTTACATAAGAAGATATTAATGGTATCTTCTTATTGCAATATCTTTGAAGCACCATATAAGAATCCATTGGATTTTAACCCTCAAAGGCACGGGCTGGCGCATAGAGTGCGCCACATGAGGAAAAGGTGTCAATGCAACCGTTATTAAATAGCCAATCGGCCGGGCTTCCCCCTCTAACCTACCACACAACCCTTCCAAATACATGGAATCCAGGAGCAAAGGGCGAAAAGCAGACAGTCTTTCTTTATACATCAGTTACTTAGACCAAATCTGTTTTGGCGCACTCAGTACTCCGTCCGTGCCCTTATGTTTCGCCTCAAAAAGAACCAAATCGTACCTTCCGTTTGCTAACTTTTAGTTTTGCTAGAACTTTCTGATGAAGAGAAGCCCTGCGACTACATTAATGCTTCGGGTATCATTGATAAGGGTCATATCGAAAAAAGTTATCTATCAAACTCTGAAAACGAGGTCAATGACATTCAAGACATTGAGGATTTATCAGATGAAGATACTAACGAATCTAATTATGTTATGAAAACCATTGAAAAAAAAAGACTGTGAAAAGTAAAAAAATTAAGGAAGTTTCGGTGATTCACAAATGAAAAAAGAAAAAATCACCGCTGAAAAGTAAATTTTTAAAGAACCCTCGTAAAAATATTTTAGGAAAACTCTCACCGTTTCCCAAAAACTGATTATGTGTACGATGAATTCTTCTAACAAATAATCATCCAATAGACTTCTTGAAGGTTGGCAAGATTATATATGATTGATTCATTCGTGAAGTATACAAGTTTATGCCTACCCTAATAACACAAGAAAGGAGAAATAGACCGTCAATAAGCAAAACGAGTGAAACGCCAAGGGTTGAAATGATGGCATTCGTAGGCAGTCTTTATCTCTTAGGGAGCAAAAGAGTGTCAAAATTAAACCGTTGGGAACCCACATTAGAGTATATACTGTGGAAAACTAAGGAACGTGGATGTAAGGAAGCATAATCAATGAAAAGCAAGGTGGAGTACTGAGTGCACCGCCCGTGCCTTATTGTTATGGGTAAATAGCTGTGCCTCTATGGGTTAATTAGATTTTAGACGTTATGTCAGAATAATGTTGTGAAAACTGGGTGATCTATTATTTTTCGGGCAGTATACTTTTAAAAACCTCAGAATGATATTCAGGACTGCAGGGTGCCCCAAAATGCCTGCTCATTTTGACTAACTATTATATAAACAATTAATATCAAAGTTTTATGATTCAGATTAATAAAACAGTTGCAGAATCTTGCCAGCGATCGGAAGTTTCAGTGTTCTTATAAAATGATGTAATATTTTTTTATTTATTTTATAACAATTGCATTTTTTCATATAAAAAGATTTTTTTATAAATAATTGCTCAATCAGTCGTCATAATTACAGCTACGTGACAATTGATAATCCTAGTTTGGCACTGAAACAACATGTAAAGTAATCAGATGTTGAGTACTTTGTCAGCTTTTTTTTCTTCTTAAACAATACCGCGACTAGTGATCTTTACCTGATTTTACTATAGGATTGCTTCTATGTGCGTTCAAAAACTGTTTGAGAGTGAAGATTGATACTTCCAGCAGGTTGGATTACGTCCGCTTTGCCATCACGGCAATCAGGCCTATCAGTGTGCTGCAGAAGTTGTATAGACCTAAGTTGTAGGAAATTTTATGCTGATTATTTTGGTTTATAATGAGTTTTTGAGTTATAAGCAAAAAATTGGGATTTTTTTTTCGTGTTTTTTGGCTATAACTAAACTTCTTACAAAAGTTTTGGTGGCAAATCTCAGATTTGTAAACAGTACCCCAAAAAACATAAGGGAGCAAAAAATTACAACTCCTACAGAATTTGATTTAAAGAACTACTTAACGACTGGACTACTCAGAGAAAACGAAAAAGTGCCAAATGAGGAAGTCGCGCCAAGCAAGAGCTGCTCCAGGGGGTTCTAATTTCAATGGGTGGAAGGGTTGCTTTTTTCTTCCGACTGGGAGCTCCGAGTTGCTCAATGCGCGAAATTTCGATCCTAGGAGGGACAAAATTCTCTGCAGCTCCGGTCTATCTCTCTCTTAATTCTTGATTTATTTTCCGTCTTCCTTTTACCTTTTCTATTACTTTTTAGCCATTTTCGATTATCATTGAACTCCTAAAGTGGAAAAGTAAGCCAGTAGAATCAAGGCGAAAATACAGTCGGACCTCTATTTAACGAAGTCACTAAATCCCCCCCAAAAAGTTCGTTATATGGAAAATTCGTTAAATAGAGATTCACCTTTTAAGATATTTTAAACTACACAAAACACATTTTAAATTCATAAACACTAAATATTATTAAAAAAGTAATTAATCACATCTTTATTTTGTAAATTAATATCTATTTGTTTCATATATTTTACCCATCAAAAAGAAATCTGCAAGAAAAACAAGAATAAAACAAAACATTGTTCGGGAATACACTGTATTTTCAATTTTAAAAAATAATTTTATATTAAAATTTATGAATTTTAGCATTTTATCATACGAAGGTTTGTTGATTTCTGCATCATGATCATTTCCATCTTCGTCTTCATCGCAATTCATTACTGTATTGTTTTTATTTTTCACACTGTCCAAAACTGCCTCATCCACATCTTCATAGACACATGCTTTTAAACGTTTTGAACAAGAATTCGATGGATCATAATTTTGTATCTTATGACGATTTTTTTATTATGGTCGATAAGCTGTTTGGAGGAATACCAAATTTTAAAGCAATATCCTTTTTTTTTCACGCCTTTACCCACCTCATGAAGAATTAAATTTTTTTCTTTGGTGCTCAAGCACTTTCGCTGTGACATTTTCCAGCTTCAAGGTCATTGATCACCACAAAATGTGTTAAAAGAAAGAATAAGTTTGAAATGTTCAGAAATATTTTGAGAAATAGGGAGAAAAAAATATAGGATCACAAGAAAAAGTTCGTTGAATAGAGAATGCATTTCGCTATTTGGAGGTTATTTTACGAAGAAATTCGCAAAATGTTCTTGGTTCTAAGGAAAAATTCGCAAAATAGAGAAATTCGCAAAATAGAGGTTCGTTAAATAGAGGTCCGACTGTACAAGCTTTTATAATAATTTCGGGAGGATGGCAGCTCTGCAGCCACAGTGGACGATCCGCCACTGAGACCTATGTTGGTGGAATTCTGGTGAACGGGTGGTTAGGAAGAAGAGACAACGTTTTACTCCTCCCCTCCACATACACAAACATGCACTAGATCTCACCCTCAAAGGATATTTCTTTGTAGGAATATATAGGAATATATGAAAGTTAATATTTATAGTTCAGTCAACGAGCTGAGAGCAGCCATTACAAGAGAATGGGCCATTAATCAGTTTTATCAGCAGCGCTTGGACAACAACAAATAACAATTCGAACACTTCTGGTAACTGATAGAATTCTTTATTTATATAAATGAATTTCAGTTATGAAACTTCGATAAATGTTTTTAGTTGTTCATGTAATAAATATTGAAATTGTATATACAGTTTTTGGAACACTCTGCATTTACCTGATGAGTCCCTATCCTTGTCCGTTTATTGTCAATTTCACTTTGCATCCATAGAAGGAAGTATAAAATATCGTCCATGATAAACTCGCGGATTTTTTTATGTAATATTAACTTTTCATTACTTCCAAATGAAAAATATATAATTTTACAGTTTCTTTTTTGCAATTTAATTAAGTTTATGGAAGTGATTAATAAAGAGCAATATCTACTAAGGCGTGGTTCATTCTAGTATTATTTTTCCTTTCAAGACCATCCAAATTGTTCTTAACATAAAATAGAAGATTTATTCTTTCTTTTATGGTTTACAAGATTCAAGTAAATTAGTATATAATTCTAACTCGCCATTAGAAGGTATTAATCTTTTCAGAGTATATAACTGCTTGCCCTATTCATAGTCTAGACTGTTTATCTTACAATAATAGATTACACCATCAGCTTTCTTGTTTCGCAAACCGGATTATTCGAAATGAAATTAGCTTAAAATGAACACCTACGTAAATGTTTAAATTCGTTTTCTCTTATTTTAAGCGATAGAATAAATAATGGAAGTAAAACATGTTTTCATTAGAGAAAGCATTGTTCGGATTTCCAGGAAATTTAGAAATATATTCAAAGCAAGTTTTTGATAAAACTAATTCATTGTTTTGCATCTGGATTTTTAACTTCCGAGTTTAAACTACTTTAAGATCAAAACTTGTTTATTCCAATTTTTCTGTTGTTTTCTTGCAGTGCAACTAAATTTATTAAACCGAAAATATCATTCGTTCACTATAAACCATTGTTATACTGTTCTTAACCTGTTAACCAGGTATGATGAAATATTTCATTGTGAAACGAGATGAACAAAAGTTAATTTCGCGGTTCGGAGGTTAAGTACAGTAGAACCTCCGTTATCCGGGCGTCTATCAACCGAGGTCTCTATTAACCGAGACAGTGCCAGAAAATCGAACTTTTTTTTAAAAAATAAAATCAACGTATTTTTCAGAAAAGGGTGCCAAAGTTGGCATTGGAGCCGGATTTTACGATGCGAAGGCTTGTAATAGGTCGTTATAGGAAGGTGATCTTCTATAACTCAAGAAATTATTTAGAGGGGTGGATAAATTCGTAGATCCATTCTTAAGCAAGCACTTCAATGGATGAGTTTTCTGTTTTCTTTACTTACATTAAAAACCTTGAATTTATTTGCAGGGTTTTCGGACCTCCGCTTTGAAGATTCCATTGACTTAGCATTACACTGGAATTAAGTAGTCACCGAATCGGCAATTTTTCTAGTCCATCTCCTGATGGCAATTTTATTTATTTTTTGAAAGAGCTTGAAACGAAGGCTATTTTTCTTTGTGATACTCTTGATCTAATCATTTTTGAACCCGGCACAAGCTAGGAACTCAATTCTGGAGCATACGCCGGAGACACACTCTTCATCCTTGAATCCCATACGTAGTCACTGCATTTTAATGTAAATAAACAGAACAGAAAACTCGGCTATAGCGATGAGAGCAAATTTCATGCATTTTCATGAAAAAATGGCGCTGTAAGGTAAATGGAAAGTTTCACGTTGTTGAACGGGGGAGAAAATTCTTAAAGAATCGTCGGGAAAATACAAAGGAAGCAGCCAAAATCTGCAACACTCGTGAATGCTCTTGTCAAAACTGTTTCAAAGAATGCATGTAAGAAGTTGGATAACTAATACAAGAGTTTGTTAAAAGGTTAATACGTAATAGTACTTGCGCACTTTTTTCTATAATTTCAAATAAACAATTTTAGAAAACCTTGTCGAGAGAAAAGAAGTCTTGATTTAAAATTTAGTCTCTATTAACCGAATTTTTGATTATCCGAAGTGGCGATCCCAATCAGCTGAGATAAGCGAGGTTCTACTGTTCTCAGTGGCGAATCCAGGGGGGAGCTATGGGGCTGCAGCCCATCCTAGAGCTAAACCAGAATTCTTGATTTTATTTGAAATCACTACAACTGTTTGTTCCTAATTTCCCCTTCTTTAAAAAATAATAAAAACATGACAACATTTCTTTCTGGTTTGACAGGCTCGAAAAGTTTCCTACTTTTCTAGTCATTCCATTTGTACTTGTGGAGTCGGAAAAATTTTTTTGGCTACTTATTTCATTGTATTTTTTATTAAATTATCGAAAGTATTCTGCTGTTCTTTATGATTCTTATTGTCAGGCGAGTAAAGTCTGTAAAGTTAAAGTGTTTTGGTTTGCATAAGCCACTAGGTTTGACATTCGTGACGACGATAAAAATAAATGTTATGACCTCAGCCCCTCCCAAGCCCAAATCCTGGATTCGCCACTGACTGTTCTCAATTTCGATTGTGACTTTTCTTTTTAGATATGAGGCAATATCTGAAAGATTCCTAAATTGTGATAAACCTATCTCTCATAGTTATAAATTCTCATGTACGAGGATCAAACATTCCAACATTAAAGAAAATAGCTTAAAGAATTTAGTTGAATCTTCATGTTTTCATAGCCTTGAAGTCGAAAAAAAACAATTTTAGAACTATGTCTTTGTGTCTCTCCGTGTGTGTGTGTGGGAACACAGTAACTGAAAACATCGACGAACTAGATCAGAGATTCACAACATGTGGTACGCGTACCCCTGAGGGTACGCGAAGAACCAGTTGGGGGTACGCGTACTTAAAGTTATTAATGGTGGACACAAAAAAACATAAGGGATTAAAAATGATACAGAATTTTGTTTCACCAAGTTCGTGTAAAAAGTAAAAGTTGTGCAAGTGCTAAATCTACCCTCAAAATTGCAAAAAAAGAAAGCAAAAGGAAGTGTAATTTTTACCTATCCTTATAAATTAATGCGAGATTATTACAATTCTCGCTTTATTTGCTTTGGCGTTGAACTATACTATAGTAAAAATGGAATGAAATGTAAAATCAAAAACAAGTCCTGAAAATGGTATGAATTTGAGTCATTTGACGCTTAAGCTTACACACGCCCTTAACATTATTGACAAACGGATAGACGGATGGTTGGAGGGGGATATGAAATGTAGGGGGTACGCGAAAATAAAAAGACTAATCAAGGGGGTACGCGAGGGAAGAAAGGCTGGGAAGCTCTTATCGAGATGGTTAAAATTTAGGAAATGGTGTTTTTGCTAAATTTATAGTGATGTATTGAGTTTTAGACGAAATCCCTCAACTGGAGGCCTTCTATCTGTCAGTCCGTGGACACAATAGCTCAGAAACGCGATAAGCTAGATCAGAGGTTCTCAACCTGTGGTACGCGTACTCCTGGGGTACGCGAAGAACCAGTTGGGGATACGCGAACTCAAAGTCTGTAATGGCGGGAAGAAGAAAACATAAGGGATTAAAAATGTTACAGAATTTTTTCCCCCAAAGTTCGTGTAAAAAGTAAAAGTGGAAATCGTGCAAGCCCTAAACCTACCCTCAAAATAAGCAAAAAAGAAAGCAAAAAGAAGCGTAATTTTTAGCTAAATTGCTACTTTACTGACTTCATCTGTTTTGATGTTGAACTAATACTATTGTAAAAATGGAATAAAATGAAAAATCAAAATTAAGTCCTCCAAATGCTATTAATTGGAGTCATTTGACTCTTAAGCTTACCTAAGCCCTTAACATTATTGATCAAAACTTCTTTGCATTGATGGATGGTTGGAGAGGGGGGTATGACAGTAGGGGGTACGCGAAAATAAAAAGAATAATCAAGGGGTACGCGAGGGGAAAAAGGGTTGGGAATCCCTGAGGTAGATGGATGAAAGATGGCGTATGATTTTAACTCCAGAATGGTAGATGTGTATCAAACTTTGAACTGTATCGGTCTGCAGGAAGAAGTACAGTTCCAAAATACATACTCGATTTTCTTCACTATACTGCGAAGCTAAACACAAAACGCGTCATACTGAGTATGAGAAAGTCGAAAAAGGAACATTATATCATGGAAAGCTTCTCTATAGTAGATAGAAGGCATCGTTTCTGACAATAAGCTTTCAGGACCTGCACCTGCGATCAGACATGTATCCACGCAGAAAACTTAAAAATTCCTTTATTTATTATCTTCCGCTAAATACTACATTTCTGAAAATTGATAAAGTCCAATGTTATAAGTTTTCAAACGATTCTGCTGACGAATTCACTGCAATGAGATTTAACTCAGTGGCGTAGATAGTCAACAAGGGGCCCCCGGAAGGTAATCATTGGAAATTAAAATCATCGTTATCATTAATTATAAAAATACTTCCTTTTCAAGATGGTTATTCACTATTTATAATACTGTTAGTTGTTTTAAAGGATTTAATTATTAAGGAGCCCGGAAATATTCCAGTATTTATTTACATCCTTATTAGACTCAACTAATTGTAGGCATCCTGACACGTTAATCGCAATCATTTTCATTATCAAATGGTCGCAATGATCTCGCGGATATAAAATCTATTCTATGATAAGTTCATGATGTTTCCATAATTTTTTTTCCTTTATAACTGCAATAATTAGCCCTATAGAGAATGTAAATGAGAATTCTGTGAGAAAAATTTAAATTGTAATGAGTTAAAAACAGTTAATATATGCAGATTGCATGCATATCTATATATTGCGCCTAACGGAGGGTAAATTGTGTGCAATTCTGAATGCCATTAATTCTATCGGTATATTTATTTTTTCAGTCCTCGAAGGTTGCACTGGTTGCATATATGAATAGTGGAACGCGCACTCTCTGAAATTTCTCAATATGTAGTCCTCGAAAGTTGGACAGTAGCAATGTCTATGTAATTGCAACACTTCTGTTAGGATCCCCTGGTATTTTGCCAGTCCCCGTCTACGACTGCCCATTCAAACAGGTAAGTGACCGCCATGACCTTAGGCGCGGGAAAAGACTGTAGTGTTATTTAGGTACTTTTTGCCAGTTCTGCCATCCTATAGTTAAGCAGGCCAAATGGAAATTTTGGAACACGCAAAGGAAAAAAACAAGCGTCAAGGTAGAAAACCTATGGAAAATAGCGAAGCTGCTGGGAAAAGTCGGATTCCAACCAAACCAAATTCCGGCAGTTCATGCACCGAATCTTTGGTGGGACCTTCTGCAAGGGCACTTCAAACGATTTGACTAGATCGAGACCCTGCTACGAGGGTAGCAAATCTGAAATCCGCGGGGTGTGGGAAGGAATAAGGGGATCGAAGAGCAGCTGTAGAAGGGGAAAGAAGATCGCTCTCCCCTACTGCCAGCTCACTTTGGATCTTCAGATGAATGGACGTGCCTGATTTTTCGACTAGAATGGGTGGAAAAAAACAGTGCTGGGACAAATGGATGGAATGGAGTACAGATGAATTTCCGGCCTTGCGCCACTGGTTCGACTACATTAATTTCGTATCATCAAAAATGTTTACATTTCCTCTGTTAGGTTTCAAACTTTCTTCTTCGTTCCTAACGCTCGTGATCACATTTGCTTCCTAACCGAAATCTCAACAGCTCATTTTTTCACCTTCACACAAAAGGTTACATTTCTGTGATAAATGGACTCGACTCTGAAACATTGTCGATACGCAATTGCCCTTTTCTCTCAAATACTTGTCAGTCGGATCGTAATCTGTCTCGAACTTCCTGTTTCTGCTGTCATCGAGTACACAGTCTCGGCTCCTCCCACAATTTAAACTATGGCCTTGGATCACACAACGGAGAATATCATTTTAAACGAATTTTTTTTCCTATGGTAACGATCACAGACGCTAATTTTTTTTTTCTTTCTTTCCCTGGTGAGCTTGCTTCCTTTGTCAAAAATGCCGACATCTAACTCGTGCGTCTCTTGCGATCGCTACGCCTAATTAACCTCCAAATGGAAGGCTCTGTACTTATCAAATATCCATCGCGTACATTTAGATTCAATTTCGTAAAACGACGATCACTGTATTTGGTTTTTCAAGTGCCTAATTAGCCATTGTGATTACTTTATTTTCTTTTCCCTGCAGTTGTCTTGGAAAGCTTTTAGACAGTATTCATTCGTAGCCTTTCCGAATCGTCCCAAATGCACCATTTTGATGGATTTCATTCCCGTTTCTTATTTGCATGTATTCGTTTTCTTTTAGTCCCTTCTTTCCCATTTAAAATCTTTTAAAGTAAAGTCAATTCGTTCTCATGCCATAAATATGAAATACGCAGTTTCAATTTAATTTTGGAAGCTATTGTGTATGTTGCTGCAGGAAAAAAGATGTGGCTTAACAGCCATGGGGGCCCATGCCCGGGGGCAAGGTGGCCCCCCCCCCTGGGAAAGGAGAAAATATAGTGTAGTCATGTATTTTTCTTTCAAGCAAATGATTTAAAAGTCGAAAAAGAATTAATGTTCAGGAAGGTCTGAAACGTAAAATGCGAGTTGAAATTTTGAATTTGGAGGACGAATTTTTTTTTTTTTTTTTTTGTCCTCCGCGGGAAAAGAACGAAAAATCCTGTTTTCGAGGACAAAGTGATTGACTTGTTCGGCAAGATTAAAAGAAATTTACAGTTTGCTTTTTCTGATAAATATTAGTCTCAAATCCATAAACTAACCTATGCATAATAATTTACCTTACAGTTTTGCTTTTTATATCGATACCAGTGTAAAATCTTATGAGGTGTATATTTTTAGTTTGTTTTCTGTATTAAAGTATAAGGACTTTGCTCCTGCATTTGTGTTGCTAAATACTCACTGGTTTCAATAAAGTAGTTAAAACAACGTGTTATTCTTTTTTATAGAGTATGAGTACCGTGGATTAGTATTTTAGTAACAGGACAAAGCTTTTAACAGGGTCGGAACTGGAACTTATTTATGGCTACTTACAAGTCGCCATTCGTCTTCCAAAATATTAAAAATAATCCATACCCCCCCCAGGTCTACCCCCCACCACCACCAACTATCATATGGGCGCCCTTGATAACAGCACAACGTAAGGCAACGTGTGGTTAGATGTTAGTTAAAGTGACGAGATTTTCTGAGCTTCGATTCGTAGCGCTATTTAGGAAGAAGGAAAGAGCTGTATTTGGAAAAAAATATGTAAATAAAACAAAAAATAATTAATTTTGCATAGTATCATAATTAATTTTATTATTACCTTTACCTTCTTTCCTTCAGCCTGTTTAATTCAGATTTGTCATAATAGTGGTTATAATTAGGATGCCTGTATGCTATAAATGTTGAGAAGAATTATTTTTTCAGAAGCTGACTTTTAAAAAAATAAGTATAATTTAGAGATAGCACTTTTGCTTTACTTTTATTTAGAATTAACATTTCTATCTAACTTTTTTAAGATTTAAATGAAGCTAATCTTTTTAATATAAACTATATACTTATTTAAGTAAAATTTAGGACAAAACCGGACATTTAATTCGAATTCGGAACAAATACAAAAGATTTTTTTTTCGATCTGGGACAAACAATCAAAATTCAGGGCCGTCCCGAGTAATCCATGACACCTGGCCACTTTATGTTAGATGATACCCACATTTGCGCTTGAAATGTGGCTGTGGCGTTATCTGAATTGATTTTATGATATATTTAAAAGTTAAAATTATTTACTTTAATTTACTTTGCCGAATTCGCTTCAAATCAATCAACTTTAAAAATAAAACTTTTAGGTCAGATTATGTTTGAAATGTGACGATAACTTAATCTGAAATGCTTTTGAATAGGTTTATTTACATCATAAAATCAAAATTAGCAACAGAGGTGGTCCCGGCTAACCGGGGAACTGCCCGTGGCGCCAAAACGGGAGGGGGGAAAAAGGAAGGAAGGAAATAAATGTTTTAATAGACTAGAGAAATGAAGTAATATATTTTTGAAATTTGTTGAATATATTATTTTAGTTTCTCTCTCTGTCAGGTTGCCATATTGGCCAAATTATGGAAATTTGGCCTTTTTCAAAGCCCTTGGCCTTAGGAATTTTCATTTGGCCTTAAATTCATTTTTGGCCTTTTTTGGCTTTATTTTCGTTGATGACTTTTAGAACAATTTTTAATTACTTATTCTATTGTTTTTTAATAAATTTTTTATATTACACATTGCAAATTATATATAATGAGCTGTCAAACGAAATAGCTCCTGAATAGAACAAGGATGTTTGAAATTTCTTTCACTTAAATTGTAGTTTAATAATAGAACTTTGAACGTATGCCTATCAAGTGGGATTCGTTTTCATTAAGGATAGCTGTTTTTCTAACAGCAAATGACCTTTTCAATCAATTTGTAAAATTTGGCCTTATTTGTAAGAAGGTTTGGCCTTATTTTGCTATTTTGATCTGGCAACCCTGCTCTCTCTCTCTCAATAAGACTCTTGTATAATCTTAAATATAGCTGAAGTTTAAATATTTTCAAAATAATATTAACAATTCATATTTGCAGGTAAAGCACGCATATTCCTAAGTAAAAGTCTGTTTGACATTTGGAATACAAACATCGTATTGTAGAATTTAAAAAAAAAACGTTGGTTGGAAGGGGCGCCATATTGTTGCCTTGCCCGGTCGGTGAAGTTTCTTCGGGCAGCTTCTGATTAGCAGCAATGCAATTTTAAATATTTCTAATTTTTCATTCATCGGAGTTGATCGAGAAAGATAACTACTGTGACGCAAATCCGACATTTGAATATTTATTTGAAGAAATCACAAAAAAAGAATCTCCAGTAGTCTTTATTGTAAATTTTGACAATGATAAAGAATGAAATGGATTTTGTGATTGTTTGATACTTTTACTTATCAATCCAATTGTTCAAGAAAACAGCAGATTCGTCAAAGATGCAACGATAATTCGATTCAAATTAAGTTTTCCTGTTTTTAATCTACATTCATAGAGAAAATATTTTTATTTTTCTCATAAACGTCAAAAACAATGAACAACTTATTTGATTGCTTATTCTTCAGTTAAAGGCTCAGTAACAGTTCGATAAATTCTAGTGTATATATCAACATATCATTTTCCAAGGAAAATAATATTTTTAAGCATAATTTATTGCAACTAACGGATATATTATACAGCGATGATGAAAGATTATTTTGATTTTACAATTTATTTTATTTATCCTTTTATTCCTTTAAAGAAAAATCGATGTTAAATTTTTCCATAATGAAACCAGCCTCCTGTCCTAAGTGCTTCCTGTCCTATATATATATATATATATATATATGAGCATCTGATGAATGGGATCAGTTATAATTAGAAATAGTTCCCATAAAATTTTGGCTGTGAGACGGCTAAGAACAGAGATTATCAAATATGTTTAACATCTTAAAAGCTAAGGTCAGTTGTGAACCACAAATAGCAAATTAATCGCAGAAATTCCACATGTCTGTAGTAAAGGAAAACTCAAGTTGACAGCACATAGAAATCTGTTAAAGACTACATAATTAATAATGTGTTGCTAAATAACTTAAAATATAGAAAATATAGATAGAGCTCCGAGAAATTAAGTTCATTTTTCAAATATAGAATTATATCACGCAGAACATCGAATGCGTGTATTATAACTAAATTCCGTTCAGATATATTAAATTTTTATGGATTATATTCAGGATTAGTTAAATGGGTGAAATGAAATATAGCTTTATTGCTATTATACATAAAAATACGCAACGTAAGCTTTATTGCATATACAATTTAAGCTTTATTTACATAGAAATGTACAATATAAGCTTTATTTACATAGAAATGTACAATATAAGCTTTATTTACGTATAAACGACACAATAAAGCTTACCCTCTTAGCTATAAAGTTATAAGTATTATATGCAACATTATTTTAATGGGCGAAATGTTGCATAGCTTTGTTGTTCATAGAAATATATGATATAAACTTTATTTTACATAGGAATTTACAATATAGCTTTATTATTTATAGAAATGTACAACTGAAGTTTTATTGCATATAAAAATATGTATAAGGTTAGCTTTATTTTACATAAAAATGTACAATGTAAGCTTTATTGCATGTAAAAATTATACAATAAAGCTTACCCCGTGTTGAGTTGCCACTGTCTATAATAGGACTGCTATGGTCTGTTGGAAGTCTCGACTTCATGTTCCAGTAATCGCTGGTTTGAGACCCGGTTACGCCAAAGAAGTGCTGTGCCTTGTAGGCGTAAAATCTGCCTTCGTGGATCAAACATTTTCACATTGTTGTGTTGTGGAAGTTAGGAAACTGTACTGTTAGCTCAAGCAGTGGCGAATCCAGGATTTGAGTCGGGGGGGGGAGAGGTATAAAAGGTTTTGTATCGTCGTGACGAATGTCAAATCTTATGGCTCATGTAAACCAAAACACTTTAACTTTACAGGCTTTACTCACGTGACAATAAGAATCATAAAGAACACTACAATGCTTTCGATAATTTAACAAGAAACACAATGAAATAACTAGCAAAAACGTGTTTTTGACCGTGTGAACGCTGCAAATACGAGTGGAATGACTACAAAAGTGGGAAAACTTTCGAGCCTGTCAGAAACCAGGAAGAAATGCTTTCACTTTTTTAAAGGGAGATTAAGAAAAAACAGCTGTAGTGATTTTAACTAAAATAAAGAATTCTGGTCTAGCTCGGTGGGCTGCAGCCCGATAGCCCCCCCCCCCTGAGCTCAGGTATTGTCCTGATCATTAGGTCAAGTTTCGAATTTTGGTGAATATACTGTTCACGTGCCTCCAGTTTAGGGAGACCAACAATTACACATATTTATATTTGATCTAATACAACTATTTTTTTCAAAGACGTAGCGCATATGTTTTGAATATTTTTCTTCTTTTCCACTGTAAGAAAAAAATTTAATTCAACCTTATAAATTTTTGAAAAGATCGCTAAAAAGGGACCATATTAAATTATTTCAAAGTTCAATCGATACAAAGTATTAAATTCCGTAAAATCATAGCTCAATGAAAACGACCTCAGTGATTTGTAAGATGACGATAACAATCATAGGGCAGACAAGACTTCCTGCTTGTAACTTACAAGATAACATAAAAACATCTTGCAAGGGAGAGAAGGGTATGAATTAAATCTCACCGAAACAAAAACAGGGAAAAAAATAGGTGGCTTTCACCACAAATCTGCCAGACAAACAGTCCTGCGTCTGGTAGGAGCGGGGGAAAAAATCTTGTCACATTTCCGGAGCCATTTTAACGTGAGCAATTAAATTGTCATCTGGACACTATTTCACTTGTCACACCCACCCCTGTTTTAACACAGAGACACTGGTTCCGAAAGACCTTTTCTTTCCTTATATGAATTTGTCATCGCTTTTTTTTACCACTGTTCATAGCCTTGTCCTTCGTTTTAGTTTATCGGAGAGACCCTAAAGGGTTTATTTATTGTTGCAGTTCCGTTGAGAAAGTGTTGAGATCTTTGGTATAATTATATCGGTTTGAGTGAAAGTCATTTGCATATGACTGGAAAGTTAAGCGGCTTCGGAAGTGGGTTGGCTTCTGTTGTAAATTGATGACAAGGTTACTAGGTTCGAATGTAGTCGAATATGCCCAATGTATTTTTTTTTTACCAATTTGCATTTTGTCAATATAACTTTTTATTTCATGAATGGATAATTAAAGAACTCATTTGCTGAAAAACAAATTTAAAAGGTCGTATCTCAGATTTTGAAATTTGTTTGAATGTTATTCAATCATTTTTTTACTAGATACCGGATGTTAATCTTATGTACATGAAATAGTTCAAAGTTATGTAAAGTAGTTAAGCATAAAATTAACGAGGGTGATTATGATTCGAAAATAGCTTTATTCCGGAATTTCTGGATTTGCTAAATATAGGCTTGCTTCCTTTTTAAAATTTTAGCAAAACTCTAAAAAATTTGGGTTTTTAGAGCAAATATATCATTCACAGATAAATCATTACAGAATGTAGACTATCCTTGAAAGCTGATAGCATAAATGTTGCCCAGGCTGTGAACTATTATTTATTCTTGTTAAATAAAAATACATGAGAAGTTTTTGGATCATAAAAACAAATAAGACGATCATATTGTGAGCACTGTTTCTTAAAGCATTGCTATGAAAAAATATTAATTTCCATTCATTATTGCCCTCCAAATAAAACACCTTGATTGTAAGTACTTTGCTTCACTAAAATGACCAAAATATGTTACATTTCCGTATCTAGGAACTTCTTTAAATGAAAATTCAAAAAACTTTGCTGAAATGCTGATCATTCGCACTGCATTTATTAACTAAGCCAGAGTTTGGGAATCTTTTTGCACTGAAAAGCATCGTTAAATTTCAGCTGTTGGGCAAAAGGCCACACGAGCAGAATCTTATAAGTTACTGTTCTGTAATTATTATTGTATTACAGACAAGTATATTATTTCAATGCAAATTATAAATAACTGGTAAGGTCATATATGAAACTCAAAAAGACCGCAGGTTCTCCACTCCTGCAGCTAGGCATAACCATTTATAATACCCATACTTAAAGTGACTATTTATTTTTTCTCTCAGAACGGGACATTTGTTAATTTTTATCCAATATTATGTAAATATAAGAAAACACATATTTATTCAGTTTTTATTTATTAATGAAAAGGTCAGGAATAAACACGTGAAAATAAATAATTCATGTGATCTTGCATTTTTCTGAAGAACACATTTTTGTTTCTGTATATTTGGTTTAGATTTTTAAAAAAGAATGAAATTCTTGGTAAGATTTCTTAAAATTAATTCTGGTAATTAACCTTATTTTGTAACTTACGACTTGCACCTATGTTCCTTAGCTCGTCCACAACTGATTCATAAGAAAAAAGACGCTTTCCACGGGTGCATTAGTGTCGGGCTGGCATAGAATATATTCAATAATTATACGAAGGTTCGTGTGATTTAAATTATTGGCGTGAAAGTGTTTGAACAGTTCCACCCAACGACTTTCGGTTAAAATATTCCCAGTGTTTCATTCTGTCACTTCACGCAGCGAGGTAACAGGCTTCTGATCAATTTACATATGTATGACGTGTATAGCGCATGCTTCGTCATCGCCGGTCTACTAGACATTACCGTACGATTTTTTTTTTATTTTTGTCCTCTTTTTGTTCGAAATCGTTATTGTGGGTTGCTCTCTTTCTGAAAAAGGGACATTTGGGCATCCCGAAGCTGTGACGGGACAGGCTACCATAAAACGGGGCGAATGGTCACATTAACCATACTAGCATTAATAATGCAATGATACAATACATGTATGTAACAATAAATTTCATATTCGTATTTATTATTTTCGTATTTATTTTCAACAAAACAATTATGAATCTAGCAACAGTTAAGATGTTTTATTTGTGGTGTAAGTGGTTACACTATAAAAACTTTTTTAAAAAAGAAGTTGTACTAAAAAAATAACGTCTAAAATATCTCAGCCTTTCTAAGAATATTCTAATTTAATACTATAAATATAGGACCTTTTTCATTATCAGTCTGGTAACATCATTCATAGCATCCGCAAGGCGTACGCATTTTAGATTATTGTATAGCAAAAGATTCGGAAACCCTCCGCGCTTTTTGTCATGAATGGATAAAAATATTTTCATACGACGATAGTTATCGCAGTACAAATTTCAGTTTGTCTTCCACGTAGTAAATATTCACTACTTCATCTCAATTGGAATATTTACAGAACAATATACTTTATTTGTAGACTAATTATTCTAACAAAAATAAATCCGAATGCTTTATTGTTGTCTTAACTCTGGGAGGACACAAAACTATTTATATTGTTTAGCAACGGATTCGGAAACTCTCCGCTTTGCGCATGCGCCGGGCGGAGTTATTTTCATCAAAATAGGGGGAAAGTGAAGAATGGAATGGTGATGTTTACATTTTACTGAGCGTCATCTAACAAAGAACTCCGGAAATGCGCTCTTATGTCTCATTGCCTGACACCCCTTTCCGGTGCAAAATCGTCCAAATGTGGTAGTCTCGGAATCTGTTGCTGAACACTATTTGTGTTTACTCCCCGAGGTGTTAGAAGTTCCTTCACCCACTGGGAATTAATTTTATTGAATTTCTTGAGTCAACCTAGTTCGTAATCATTTAATTTCTACTAAAGATTCTCTGTCAAATCTTTTGCAGTAATCAAACGATATTTTTACTCTTACGCAAAACGACTCTGAAAACTAAAAACATGTTCGGAGCCTCTAATGATGTCTCTGACTACAAAGTGAGGTCATCGTCAGCAATATAACAAGCTGTTTTCTTTAAACATAGTATTTAATGAAGTCATTCAATTCATGGAATGACAGTCATCAAATCATTGAGTGAGGCATCGTCAATTATATCAACGTCATTTTCCTTTCAAGTTTCATCTTAAACTGTAGAGATATAGCGCCATCTATATGTTATTAAGACATAGTGTCGTTGCATAATACAAAAATGCTGTTGATTATTTTGTAATAAAATGAATTCAAAGCTGGTTTATAGAATCGGCGCTTAACGCAAAATTTATATTTTGTTGACCATTTTACAAATTTTCTTGAAGATGCAAATTATACTGTTTTTTTCCCTGCTTATTTTAGTCTTAACTAAAGTAAAATTATATGACTAGATGTATCGAATTAGACTGGACAGTTACGATTTTTGACTCTTTGTCACGGATTGCCACTTTTTTAAATTTCTATCTTTTCCTTATAAGTAAGCATCTAATATTAAAATTATATAAAGTTATTAACTGACTCATTTTTTAAAAGTTAGATTCTGAAAAACTGAAAAAAATTTCCGATGCACAATGTACAATGGTAAAAAGTGAAAAGGAGTAGGAAATAAAAAAAATGATAATTGATGAGCCTATAAGTAATTTTTAACCTTTAAGTAACCTTTTGCAATCAGTAAAATTTATTCTTCCCAGATGAATTAAGTACAAAGTAACCAAACTATTCAGATCAGTGAAGATAGACCCCGTTTTTAACATTTTAACCAGGATTTGAATTAAATTCCGCGGATTTCTGCGTTTTATACTGATCAGTTCAAAACAGAGAAATCCGAAGAATTACTGAAAAGTAAAACAAACAGGATTTAGGGGGAAAACGGCAATAAATGCTTTAAACAAAGCATCTTGAGCATTAGCGAAGACAGGAAAAAATGTTACAAACCCACATTTGTTGAGTTTTCTTACATAAAATTATTTCTGTAAATCGAATAATGGATAAAAAAAATATTTCGCTGAAATTTTGGCAACACATTTCACAAATGCATGCTTAGTTAAAAATACCTTTGATAGGTTCGTTAACCCTTTCTACCCGACTTTTGCATGATTCAAATTTAACTATAAAAAGTAGTTTAATTAAATGTTGACATACCAAAAGAAATATACTACGAGTTTAAAGTTTTTCACTTTTCCCGTTTCCTGGAAATCTCCTGTGACATTATGTCCTAATCGTATAGTCGATTGGGACTATTATTGTAAAACTCTCTTTCCTGCCATAAGATTAGCATGTCATGGAAACAACTTTACAGCTTTGTAATAATAATCTTGTAGTATTTTGATCTCTGATGGGATATATTGTACCACTGTTAAATACGAGTGGGTCAATATATCCCACAAAAAATTATTCAAAATTTTTTTAATCTGATATTAAAAAGGCTAAATTATTACTTAATAAGAACTATTTTACACTAAGTATAGCACAAATATAGTTGTACTTACTGTAAAATAAAAAAATAGATAAATCAAAAACATAAGTCCGCCATTTGCAATCTGAGAGTGGTTCCAAGTTTCTTTAATCTTAATTTTATTCCCTAATTCCTTAAGAACACTGAAGGCATAAAACCCCATGTAAAATTGGGATTTATTTACCAATGGAGAATGAAGTCTAATCTCAGGGACGTATATGCCTATTATGGCCGAAAGTGTTAATAGGTTATGTATAGGTTCGCTGGAATGTTTTAAATTCCAGCTTTATATCTGAAATATGAACTAAGTGAGAAATGCTTGTTTTATTTTAATATTTCATATCCCTTTTTTTGGGGAATTGATGATGTTCTTGAGATATACGTGCCATATGAAGCGTTTTCATTGTGCAGTAAACCAACAGATAGTTGAAAAATGTCTTCGGTGAAAAATATTCCGTTTCGTTAATTTTGCATTTCTGACATTTCCAATTGCATGTTTTCAGCAATAGCCTTTTTACATATTTTGCCGAAAAAGTATTTTGCATTCTAATAAACGTCTGATTATTCTTTAAAATTCCTTGGAAAACTATGAAAAATATTAAAACATATTTCCTACTTTGACTTGACATTATAAAATGTCTGACTCTTCGTACATTATTCGTAGCGTATGGATAAAAGAAAAGGTTTAGTTCAGCTTAGAAAAATTAAAATCCTGTTTTGGAAACTACGCTAAAGCTATTTTGCGGCAGACCTCATAATTTTGAACCGTGATCAGATGACGAGAAATACACCTGAGTCGACACCACCTCTGCAAACTTCCTCACCACACTATCGGAAGGATATTTGATCCTCGACGGATTTAAAGTACACTAGGATGATTTGCACGGTGAATCTTTTCTTAATATCGGGCCTCAAATCCCGAAACTTTTGTCCAGATGCAGAGGCTCAGCCACGGGGCCAAATAAAAGTATTATTAGTAGTTCTTGGCTGGTACGAATTATGGAGTCAACAATTTCCGTTCATTGTTTTAAATGTATTGATTTTTTAAACGTTATTTTCCTCTAAAAAATGTAAAACTCAACATTCATACTTATGTATGCTCCCTTCACTCGCAAACACACAATTCACAATCAACCTTCCGATCTCTAGTGTTGTTTGAAAAAGCGCCTCAGCAAACACGAGTTCTCAAACTATTCAAACAAGCGCTTTACTCCAAAGATTAATGACACGGAAATCATTTATTTCGTATGACATAAACACGAGATGCTGCGATCTGAATATCAGATCTCGAGTCCGCTAACCTCCAGTTTCGAGGCAAAGGCTCTGCCACGAAACCAAAGCGGCCCCCAAATAAAAGTACGATTAGTAAGTACTTCTTGGCTGGGAAATCTTTGAATAATGGAAGTCAACAACTTCCGTTCATTGTTTTAAATGTATTGATTTTTGAAACATCATTTTCCTCTTAAAAATGCAAAACTGGACATTCATACTTATTTATGTTTCCTTTCATCACAATCACCTTCCGTTCTCTACTGTTGCTTGAAAAAGCACCTCATAGCCTCAACAAACACGAGCTCTTAAAATTCTCCTAACAAGAGCTTCACTCCAAAGATTAATGACACGGAAATCATCGACTTTCAGATGACACAAACACGAGATGCTGCTATCTGATACAGGCCTCGAGAATCATCCGTCTTCATTCATCCGCAGTTTAGTAGCGTCCTCTATATAAGAGTTACCTTTCAACAACAATGAAAGGGTGTCTGCAGAAGATGAATTCATTTCAGCACGCTTCGCTTACCACACCTTGTTGGCCAGACCACAAGGTAAAGCAGGCACATAAACTCTTTTGCTACTTACTGTCCCGTTACTATTCAAGTGTGGTTGCACTGACGCAGGTTTCTAATAGTAAACAGACGACTTGCAATTTTTCGTAATTGCGGTTTGAAAGCACGATATCAGTAGAAGAATCGCAAATGCTATTAAATCGTGCTAGATGCGCTTGAGATAACCTCATTATGACGTGGGAAAGAGCTGTTGTCTGAACGTTTTAGCTTTAAAAATGTAATTAATCATTTTTGGATTTCAGTCAGGCACGATCATGTGTCCTGTGTTTTAAAGGACAAAACCTTTATTTCTGTAGTTTTAATATACTACAGGCACATAAAACTCTTTTTTCTACTTACCGATCCGTTACTATTCAAGTGTAGTTACATTGTCGCAGGTTTCTAATAATAAATAATCGACTTGCAATTTTTCGTAATTGCGGTTTGAAAGCACGATATCGGTAGAAGAATCGGAAGCACTGTGAAGTCGTGCTAGATGTGTTTCAGATAGCCTCATTACGATCTGGGAAAGTGCTGTTGTCAGAACGTTTTAGCTTTAAAAATGCAATTAATCATCTTTGGATTTGAATCACGCACGGTTATATGTCCTGTGTTTTTAAAGGACAGGTTTTTTTCTGAAATATTAATATAGAATGTATGCTTTGGCTACTAGTTTCTAAGGAAGATCTTTTTCGTTTAATTCCATTTAGCATTTATATGTATATTAAATTATGACCGCTGAAGTAAGTTGGGAAAAAATTGTCCAATCCTTAATGCGTTTAACATCAGACGTCAGTCTTGTACTATACATGAATAAACCTTCATGAATATGTTTGCTACTTGACTTAAGTATTCATATAAAATCGTTTTAATGATACACTTCTGTTTGAGAATAATGTCCTATGTTTTATCCTTATCTTACATTTCGTTTTGTCCTTTAATTTTTCAATGTGGATTTTTTACCATTAATTCTGAACGTTCTGAAGCTTGTTTCTTCTATCGTTCTTTTAAAAGTATCCAACATTGCACTGATTTAATATGAATTCATGTTTACTTTTACCTATATTGCTTTCGCTATTTAGGTGTTGGGCTTTTAGTAATGAAATTTTAAGTGTTACTCTCGTATTTGTGCGGAAATTTTCAGTGTTTATAGACTCATAAAGGCTACTCAAAAAGCTTTTAAAATCAAAAGATCTCAAGACAAACATCATAAAAAATATTCACTAGCTGTAACTAATGAGCTGATTCGCTCGCTTGGTGTGGTGTGGAAATTAAGACAAGGCATGCTGGCTTAGGTGTCGGCATCTTAATCTGACTACTACTCATAATTACGATGCCCGTGCCATTATATCTTTTGAGAAACTTCAAAACGAGACACTATTACTAATATAATAGCCCAGATCTGTCTCTCGGTAACGCTCTGACGTCACCAACAATAAAACTCGCACCATAGCACTGCGAGACGTTAAACAGCATTATTTCATTGTTAGAGAACATAAATTTCAGTAATTTTAAATTTAAAAGAGTAATTGTCGTTCTAATTTCAAATTTAATAGCTCTAAAATAGTGAAATAAAATTTTCTATCGATTGATCTAAAATTTATCGCTATGATCAATAGTTCCAGAGAAATTTTAAATTATATTAATCATATATTTCAAATTAATTTCCGTTTTTTAATAGAAAATAATTAATCACGTCAGTGGTATATCATGCGCGTGATATAGTTTGGACGCCACTATGCATCTGATTATTTATTGCAATCGTAATGATATAATTTGATAATATTTTTTTGGCAACGTTTGACAAGCAGAGAAGTGCTTTGTTTTGATTAGCATTTCGAAAAAGAATTCCTTTGAAATTTTAACTTTTGACTTAAGTTTGACAAACTGACAATTTCATGGTTATTGAATTATAATGAAATTGTTAAACAACGAAAAAATACCTCACACGAATGTTGTTTACCAAGAGGTTTTAATAAAAATAATATTTCCAGTCATAAAACATATGTTTATTTTATTTGTTTTCTATCAATGGTAAACATTTATCTCGCATATATATCTATTTAAACACGTCAAATTTAACTGGAAATCTCTCGAATGAAGAGGCAATTTGCACCCGTCATACAATGACGTGTGATTTTCTAGTTCTTAAATAAACTAAACATAACTGGTTTACTTAAACCTCCATGCGTGCCTCAAATTATCGTATTTCTAATCTTATAACCTAAAATTAAATCATTCTAGACTAGATTTTGAAATTACACTTTCAGAAATTTGCAGATATAGTTCTCCTTCCTTTAAGTCAGAACTAACTACAGTCTGTATTATGTCTATGCCTAAAGTAACTGGACACCAAAAGAAATGACGTAGAGTTGCAATACAATACAGAGTAAAAAAATTAATGCTGCATTTTTCTACAATTAATTATTACAATATAAGTAATGCTTTGCATTGAATTGTAGTTGGTTCGATTTTTGACAGCAAATTAATCGCATTTCGGTACAGTTTTGATAATGAATCCGAAATCTATAAAATGGTAACTTTTTCCTAATTGTGTAACTATGTCCAATAAATATTTTCATTTTATATACAAATGCTAATGAAATGAAATAAAAACATTACACGCGATGAGGGAAAAACGTAGCAAAAACATGGTTATCACAAACAATATACGAAGAAAATTCTAGAATTGTCTAGTTGACAGTTACCAAATATTTTTCAATAAATAATTTCTGGACGAAGTCATAGAACTTTGGATAAAGAATGCAGTCCAATTAACCACTTGAAACAATGCAGCTTTTATGACTGTCAGAGAACTCATTGTTGGGCATATGAGCGCGTGGCTTGGGGTTTCCCAGCATTCTTAGCATCTCCGACATTATGTCATGTTTGAAACAAGATTTTAATTTCTCAACTTTCCTGACCTTGACAACAGACGTGCGTCTTCATGCGAAGGGTTAACGCCTGATGTGGTTAACCGCAAACACCTTTTTTTGTATAGCACATTCTGAATTTTTTTTTCCCTTTTAAATTGATCTGAAGAATTTTTTTCTTTGATACTGAAATCAAAAAAAGTGTATTAATTACTAGTGATGCCTTGTCAATGTTTAAAATCTTATAGGGAATTAAAGCAAGTGTGAAACCAGTTTTTTTATTTGTCGGATGAATGCTTTTATTTCACAGGTGTTCGATTAGGTACTATTTGCGACAACACTCCGTGTACTTCTTGCTCTTACTCAAGGCCAGCAAAATATTAAAGAGCTGCAGTTTAAGTAGATATTTTCAATTTTTTTTAAAGGAAGGTCACTAAGAACAAAGAAGTCACCAAAAAAAACACTACCAAAAATCCTGGCCAACGAAGTATTAATATGGTAGAAATAACATTCATCAAATTAATACTATTATTTTTATCTTTGATTTCCCAGTAAGTGAGATCGCTTTGGGCATATATAAATCCTCTTGGATATTTTGGAGGGATTACAGACGGTATCTTTATGTTTTTGAAGCAGTCTTGCTCTAAACAACATTCTCGTAGTATTTCTTTGCTCTTCATGTACTGCAGTTTTTAAGATAGCAACCAATTTTACC
>BGPR01004539.1:70228-97656 GCA_013235015.1 Araneus ventricosus | reverse complement strand
CCCCCCCCCCCCCCCGTCACACCCTTAAAATGTCCAACAAAAGATACGTCACCCGACCTTGGTCAGTGGTAGAACTGGTAGTGGCACAAACAGTTTGATCTTATTGAGGCGGTTTTAAAAAAAAAAATCTGTTTAAGAGTATTTTGTGTTCATAAAGTAAGGATAAGATTTAAAGCAAAATCTATCAAATTCCATTTCAAACTCCAAAATGCTACCGTTTTCAATTGCTCTTTTATATTAATATTTTATTACTATTGTATATTAATTAGGTTTTCTGTTGTAAACCTTAATCTTATTTCATACAAAATAAGTACACATATAATCATTAGTATTGTTATGCTCACAAATGTCATTAAAACACCATAGTTAAAGTTTAAAAATAAAATTTGATATATGATCTATAACGTAGTGCTTTGTTTCTGAACTGCAAGGATATGTTTATGTAATATAGCGTGACATGTGAAAAGGGGGGGGGGTAAAAAAAAGTGTGACATCATTTATGGACAGCCCCCTAGTTAATACTGTAATAGTATTACAAACTTTCATATAATTTGACTTGTTTCATGTTTGTATAGATGAAATTTGGAAATGGATTTTTTTCACTCACTTCCTGATGTGGTACAGTTCCGACACTTTGTACACTTGTGCATTCTCCAAGGGAATACAATATTTAATATTTTCAGAACTTAATTATCAGTTAATCGACTAATAAAATTAAATTTCGATCCCATACCAGTGGCGCCCCCCGGTGGTGAATTTGAGATAAAATTGATTCCAAAATTCAGTAATAGGTATAATAGTGAATTATAAATTAAAGATTAAACCAGCGGGAGTGGCCTCCCCGAAACTTTCTCGCATACTAAAAGTAATGTGGGGTGGGTAAACACCCAGTGGGTAGGTAAATATTATTGGGGTATTTACCCAAGGCCTGGTTATTTTGAGAACAAAATTATGAATGGTGATTTACAATAAAACATATCAAATTCATGAATTGCTGGAACTTAATATTTTGCAAAAAAGAATTGCGTATGTTTTCAATTTTTACCCGCGCTGAGAAACTAGAACTTTATTTAACGTTTTTGACTACGAAATCTTACTGCTGATATCACGCAAGACTCACCATAACATCCATTTCGAGAATGTCAGAACGAACTTTGATTCAGGGGTTGCCATAATTTCCGAAGTGCGGCTCGCTACAATTTCCTGCGTAGACTGCCAAGGTCAAACGCCAACCATACTAACTTTAGTAAAATAAGCGAAACGCTCGCCAACACACAGTGGCAATGTGCATTTTGAACTAAATATGCAATTTGAACACCTGTTTTTTAACCGATTTGAACGAAATTTCGGCACAGATCTATAATTAATGTTAGCATACGTGATACCAAGTTTTATTTGTCTAAGCCAAAGGGCTTATGAGATACAAGTATACGATTATACAGACCGACAGACAGTCAACCCGTCCACGGATTTGGCCCAAAATTTTATACGGACCTACTTTCATGACGATAAAATTGTGTACCAAATTTTATCCATCTAGCTATTCAAGTTTTTGAGTTATAGTGTTCACATGACTTCGGACATACAGACAGACAGACTTCCCGTTGACAGATTTTGTCCAAAAGTTGATAGAAACCTACAAATTATGTTTAAAGACCACATATCAAATTTCATCCCCGTAGCTCTAATAGTGTTCACAGACAGACATAATTCCAAAATTTTGTTTTTCGGACTCAGGGAGGTCTAAAACGTGGAGATCCGTCAAAATCTCGAGTTCGAATTTTTTGACGATTACAATACTTTCTTTTTGTATACTTCGTATACGAGAAAGTAAAAAGTCGAAAATAATAAAAATATTTACTTTTTAGTGCACTTAATAAAAGCATGCTTTAAAAACTAATGTGATTAAATTTACTAGATCCGACTTAAAATCGGGCGGCCGGGGGGGGGGGGGTAAGGGAAAGGTTGGATTTTTCTCCACGAGATGAGGCAAATGTCTCAAGTCCTTGAGATAGAAGCTTGCTTAGAAAGGGTTTTACACGTACATGCACTCAAGATTCTCTATTTCTAGTTTATTGATGGCTTTATTTGCACACGTCGACAAAGTCTACCTAGAGGATGTACAGCACTGATTCGAACGGAGAAAAAAAAGCTGCATGGAAAATGGTATAAAAACTTTTAAAGATTTTTATAATTTCGTTGCACTCTGGGGCTACAAAAACTATTCCACTCGCTCTAAAAATTAAGGTACATTGTTAACCAATACTTATAAACTTCAATTAATTTTTCTTCTTTACTTCGCTCAACCAATAGATTAGTTGATTTCGCTCTTTCTATTTCTAGTCATAAGAGAAAGTATTTTGATTCAAACTCTCTTCCAAATCCTCCTTCAGTAACTGAATTAACACGATTGTAGCTGCATAATTTCAACAAATTAAGATTGTAAAAGCATTCGGAGTAAAACTCGATGGGATTCCAGAAAGCCTTTTTTGCCTTAGCTCACTTACGATTACTAACATATGACGCGCCAGTCGCCTAATGTTACTAGTCATTTCAATTTCACTAAACTAAATTTCACATAATAATCCATGCATTCGAAATTTTTATAAAATACTAGCTGCATGGCCCGGCGTTGTATGGGCTATCTCGAATAATGCGTCATTCCCTGGCGGAGAGAAGAAGTGAGGTCACATGACCAGCGTTGCTGGGTGATCATATTTTTTCATTTGCCAGCGTCCAGTTTATAAACGCATGAAGGAAGAGGTACTACATACATGACATCTCAAAGTTAAATATCACGGAAAAAAACATTTTTAGTAAAAACCCTATTTGAACGATTTAATTTACCCTGTTTATTTATATCAATTACCAAAACCCGCACAAAACGCCATCCACATTGCATTGTTGAGGGTTCCATATTGCATTGTTGGAGTTTTCAACATTGAAAGAGACACATGCAATTAAATATTTGTTTAAACAATGAAATCAGTTGGAATTGCGCTGCAACAATGAAAAGTATTGTTGTAAATTAGTTTTTAATTAATCTTTTTTACTAATTAAAATTTCGGAATTTAATTGGTCAAAATGGATTCCTTGAATTATTCCCCATCTTTTTGTACTTTCCGCTCGCTTCTCCATTCAGCGGTTCGTGAGAAGATAGCCGGACATACGTTTGTTTACCTTCGGATTTTAATATATAAGATAAAACTAGCTGCATGACCCGGCGTTGCTCGGGCAATCTTGAATAATGGGATATTCCCGGGCGGAGAGAAGTGAGATCACGTGAGGCCTTCGGATCCATATTTTTTCATACGCCCGGCTCCGTTTTTTTTCCAACAAATATTGTCACTTACTTTCTCCAAGAAATGTAAATATTCTTTCAAATCTAGTCTTTTTATTACTAATTTTCATATGCTCGCCATCGATTTATTTTTTTTACATATATTGTCGCTAACGTAAACGTTACGTTCCCCCCAAAACGTATTTTCTTTTCTTTGTTCTTCTGTTTCTTCGGCTCTTCTCTGCTGGCTACGTTGTCCCATTACTGCCAATCGTCTATTTTGTTCTTCTGTTTCCTCTGCTCTTCGCACCTGCCCACGTTGTGCCATGTCTGACAATAGGCTATTTCTTTGTTCTTCAGTTTCAACAACTCTCCTTTCACGTTTTCTAATTGCCTCCTGTCTACTGGCAACATCCCCTGTAATTCCTCTTTTTCTTTTAGGCATCGGAAAAAGCGAGAATTGAACAAAGCAAAAATAGCAAAAATATCAGCTTAAAATAGAAGCTTCTACAAATATTTAAACTTGATCAAATCAATGAATAATGATTAAAATCACTAACATAACTAATCTACATCTTTCGGCACATAACTTTACAGAAACAAAACACCCCTTTTAATTTCGTTAAAATGATTTTGTTGGACGTTATATCACGGGATAAAAAAAAGAATTTATACACTTTCAACAATACATTTTTTTTTATTTCTGTCAGCGTCACTTTTTTATTGTTGTTGTAACAATGTTCTTTAAAGTAAACGACTTCAACAATAAAATAAATTTTGAATTGCGCTGTAACAATGAAAAGTATTGTTATAAAGTATCCGAAACAATGAAAAGTATTGTTGTAAATTAGTTTTTAATTAATATCTTTTTTACTAATTAAAATTTCGATATTTAAATGGCCGAAATGGATTCCTTGAATTATTCCCCATCTTTTGGTACTTTCCGCGCGCTTCTCCGTTCGGCGGTTCGTGAGAAGATAGGCGGACATACATACATACGTTTGTTTACCTTCGAATTTTAATAGGATAGATAATTTAATTTGCTCACTACGCCAAGTTACGTTTCTGAAAAAGTAAATACTGAAAACAAATAACATTTTTAAATAAACAACTGTATAGTAAACTAAGAAAAGCCAATGCGTTTGTAACGATCATGGTTTGTCAAATGATAGAAAATAAAAGGAAACTTTTACAGGTTTCATACTGTGATTTTAATAAGTTAATCACCAATTGAAAGAAAATAAAATAAAAAGTTTACAGATTTTCATACTGTGATTTTTATTAGTTAATCTGTTAGAAAGGTATTTATTCCCGATATCCAAAATTTTGAGTTCTTTCTGTCGAGTAATACATAAATAAAATTTCCATCATCATAAATTTCTGCGAACGCGCTTTTATATAAATACTCACTCTAAAAGTTTATTTCTTTTTTGCATCCAGTTTCCATGAAATAGAATTGTAGTCATCAGCTTACACCCTAGACGCGTTTCTTTGCAGCGTTAGGTTATAATTTCGTTCTAAATGATTAAATAGAAGAATTACTCAAAATGGTAATTCGATGTTTCGTTGCGTTATCTGTTTTCAGATCCGGAAACCCTCCGCGCTTTTGCGCATGCGCCAGACAGCCAAAATAGGGGCCAGATGAAAGATGGAGGCAGATGTTTATTTTTTCAATTCCTACTATTAGTTCACACTCTCCCTATATCTTGTTCAAATTTTGCAATCGATTTTAAACTAACTTCCCGATCAGCTGGAGACTTGAAACTTTAAACATAGCTCAGAACTAGATGACAATGCAATATTAATTCGCTTTCCTGTCTGTCTGTCATTTCATATTCTGCATGACGCATGCGCAGTACGTTTTTCATTATATATCGAAAACTATTAACATTGCAGACTTGGTTCTTGGGTGTATGGATGGCCCATGGGATCATCAAAGCACCCCCATATTTTAGCCATATATTCGCGCATGCGCAGTACATTTTTCATCACATCTCGAATCACCTAAGTAGGAATTGACTTAAAATTTTTTTAATATTACTTGTTACTAAGCAATTTTTAGAAACATAGCAAAAGTTTTAAATTAAAACAAAATAGTACGCTTCAAAAAGAAAATGAATATCAAAATTGCGAAAATATCAACTAGAAGAAAAACGTGTCTTACAAAGAATTCCTGAAAAGCGCTCTTCTCACTCACTTCGTGTCACCCCCTCTGGGGAGTAAAAACTTTTAAAAGTAATAGGCGCGGGTTTCCGAAATGAACAGTACATTTATGGAACGCTCAAGCATTATTTTCAATTCAGCACTTCTTTCCATTACATGCAGTATGTTTCCCACGCATGACATGCTATTGCGAACCTTTCCGGCCGGTTTCACGTGCGCCTTACACCCTTTTAGGGTAGGCGGATCCAGCGAAGGATAAATAAAATACTTAAAATGAAAATTCTTGAAACTTTTCCTTTATTCATTTCACAAATATTCGAATTAATCTACTAAGAGCTGATCATAAATGTACAGTTCTCCCATTATCTCCTTCTTTCTCAGATTCAATGAAATTTGAAATGATTAAGTTTTAACGATATTTAAAAATACCCCAAAGAGTCAAAACTAGTGCAAGACGCATAAAAACAGGTGGACAGAAATAAAACGCGAAATAAGCATGGCTATGGCTCACAAATGCGTACCGACTCATTAAAATTTGAAAATTATTAAATTAAATGCAATTTCAGTCAATCTGGTGGAAAAATAAGAATCGCTACTCAGAAATTCATGCTTTTAAAATGCACAGCGTTTGAAATGCAGCACTTAATTCCAATGCGTATTAAATTTCCAACGCAATTTAAATATATAATGACGGCCGAAAGAGCAATCAAATGAAAACGTCAAGATGGGAATAGAGAAGATGAAGGATTTAAAATGAAACAGATAAGGAAAAGCGCAGAATTTTAATTAAGATTCACTGAAGTATCAGTAATGACAAAACAGTAGATATTGGAAATAGATTTATGCAGTTTCAAGACATCTGACTTTTAAAATACAAAAAAAAGTAGTAATCAGACATTTAAAAAATAAAAATGAAGATTCAGAAATCGAATTTTTTTCCCGTCTTTACCTCGCAATGAAATATTATCATTTTGCGGCGGGAAAGAGAATAAAAATAAATAAAGAAAATAATAATGTGAAAGAAATGAATGCAAAGAAATGGTTTCGTGAATTTAAAGTTTTGAACACTTAAACGAAACGAAGTAATTTTAATCAAATAATTATGGACGAAAGTTAACGCATTTATACAAAGAAAATAATCAATTACGTTTAATATGCAGTCATGCTGATTAAACCTGAAAAGTATATTGATATAAAATGACTTATTTTAATAGTAATGTACAACGGAATTTTGATACAGATAATTAAGACTGTTATATTTAGTTTGATTTTTTATGTATTCGTTTCTGAGCAATAATATTTTTTTCAGGGTTGTCGATTTTTTGATTTTTTTCAAAAAAATCGATTTATTTGATTTTAATGATTTTTTTAAAACTATATATATATATATATAACAACATACCAGTCATTAAGCTCTACTTTCTTTAAAAAAAACAAATTTAAAAAAATTAATTCAAAAATGTAACAACTATTTAAAAACTATTTGTGAACTAAAATATAAAAATATTATACTCTTGAAATATAAGACAATTCATTAAAGAAGAAAGGAAAAATACAACAAAAATTGTCATTTCTTGACTACAGTTATATTATTGTAGGTTAAAATATTGGAGAATTTTACACTCGGCTGTTCATTTGTTTCATTACAAACACAAGTTTTGAAGCTTTCTGTAATCCTAATCTGTTTCACGCAAAACATTAAATAAAAAATTTTCTAGGTAAAATTTTTAAATTCAGGCTTCCAGGTGCATTGAATCACCATCAGGACTACCTGTGTGCCAAATTTCATGACTGTAAGTGTGTTAGATTCGTCTTGACATTGTGCATATGCTCACAAAATTGCCTTTTATAAGTATAGATCATAGTTTAAATTGCACTATGTAGATGTTTGTATTTCTTTTGGAACATTTATATGCATTACTTAATTATATTACATTTGAACATTATTGCAATGTAAAAACTTTGTTGTCCCCAACATTATTTAGTTTTCTCCAGTATTAAAATGAAACTCACTGCATTTTACTATGTTCTTTCTTTGTGAACATGATCCTTTCACAATATTTATTTTATAAAAAAAGGATCATCTCATACTTCGCATTTTATTGTGTTGCTCATTAGAGATTTATTTAACCCTTTGCAGTGAAGTGTGTCAATTAATGGCACATGTAATTTCACTCGTTTCTCAACCGTTAAATTCAAATATAAATGGAAAATAATAGGTTTAGGATAGGGCTAATAGTTCTCCTTTTAGAATATATATAGCAGTCTTATGAAATTTTGTTTCGGAATAGGAACTATTAAAGATAAAGTTTGGGAAAATTCCTCGAATCGGAGATAAGAAATTTTTCAGTTCTGGACGTTTAACAATTTTAGCAAAGTAACTCGCAAATTTTGCTCCAATATTTTTGAAGTTTTAATTTATAATTTTCTGCATGATTCGACAATAATTTTTGAGTGTACCAAGGTGGCTGTATCTAAGGGGGTTCTCATGAGGGGGGTGACCCGAAAGGGAGTTCCGAAATGAAGTAAGTTTTTTTAAAAACTTTTTTGTAGATTCTACGTCTAGACAATAAACTAAACCCATTCATGTTGTTTTCTCAGCATATTTTCAAAACATTATCACCTTGTGCCGCAAAGGGTTAAAATCTAATTTGCTTGTGTTCTCAAAAATAAAGATGTGGAAAGTACTCTAGTACATCAATTCAATAAAATATTTTTTTATGTTCTACATATTCTTTCTTTAAATATACATTTAAAAATACTTTAAAATCACTATTTAAAGATGCATGAACAATTTTATTTCATTAAAGCAGATAAACTTGATATTTAAAATAAAGTGATTTAAATCAGTGATTTTAATCAACTGATTTAAATCACCGCAACCCTGATTTTTTTTATTTAAAGAAAAGAACATTACAGAGAAAACTGCAGTCAGAGTGCAAACACAAAATCAAAAATAAACACAGAACGACAGTTGTATACAGAGAATATAAGAGTTCAAAACACTAAACCATATAAAATTTTACAAACGCACAAAATAATCTAAAACGAATGCAAACAATCACAAAAACATTAAAAGACACACTAGGATTCTATAAGTTGAGTATTGCCATATTAATACAAAAAAAAAACATTAAGGATTTAAAAGTTAAATGCACACAAACTCCTTAAAAACACATAGGGAATAGAAGTGTAAAGAGGAAAACGCACGCTTCATATGAAGCAGTTTCCAGTAGCAAACCAGCGTTGTCTCCCCTAAATTTTCTCGTAAAAGTTCTAACAAGGGTGGTGAAAAAATACGCCAAGCGTCAGTAACACGCGCCATTCCCTAACCAAGCCCGCCTTTTTTTTTCGGCCATAGAATCGTGAAGAAACCGAATATGCAATTTGAACGCCTTTTTTTCAACTAATTGAAACCAAAATTGGACACAGATCTACAATTAAAGTTAGAAGATCACATACCAAATTTCATTTATCCAAGTCATTGCGTTTAAGATTTATCGTGTTCACAAGCATGCGATTATACAGTCGAACAGACAGGCAACTCTTTGATGGATTTCGTCCAAAATTTGATACTGACCTACATTTCTGATGATAAAACTGTGTACCAAATTTTATCCATCAAGCTGTTTAAGTTTCTGAGCTATCGTGTTCACATGAACACAGACTTCTTGAGGACGGATTATGTCCAAAATTTGATAGAAACCTACCAATTATGTCTAAAGATCGCATACCAAATTTCATCCCTATAACTCCAACCGTTTTTGAGTTATCGTGTCCACAGACACAGATAATTTCAAAATTCTGTTTTTCGGACTCGGGGAGGTCTAAAAGATGAAAATTCATCAAAATCTCGAGTTTGAATTTTTTGACGATTACTATAGTTTCTCTTTGTACACGAGAAAGTAAAAAGGAATAAAATTATTAAAAAGAAAGATATTGTAAAAAATAGATAAGTGAAAAAAAATTATCGACTCGTATATTCTAAACGATTCATCGAAATTTTTAATTATTGAAGAAATAAATTTTACCACCTTCCAAAAAAAACAGAATAATAATACAAAAATCATAAAAAAAATTAATTTGATTACAAAATTCAATAAATGAATCGTGTTATGTTATAATGACAATATGAATTCACAATTATCCATAATTCTCAACAGGTGCAAGATATTCAATCAGCCCAAGTGCCAGGCCGTTAATTAAAACCAAATCGCATCCGGATAAACGATTTCCATTATTAATGGTTCATGAAATATTGTGATTAGACATTACAATAATGTGCAGTAGACGTTAGGAGACTGCATTAACCATAACTAGGTAAACAGACCGAGATGGATGGAGGTCTTAACACAGAAGCGGCTATTCCAGCAGTCTCCACGAACTGATAAATGAACCTGCATAATTTACTTGTTTCCCGGATTTCAAATCCAGTTTGTGAATATTTCCTGAGTCTAGAAGAGAATACTTTTCGGAATATTTCTCCCATATGCTTCAACTGTTGCTCTCCTATGGATACAGCTTGTCCGCATACAAAATTCAGAGATATTTCCAATTCTCTTGCATACGATAGAAAAACATTCAACACTTGAGAAAAATTCCATAAAAAATATTTTTACAAATAATTAATGACAAAATAAAAAAAAGTGATAATATTTATCAGATAGAGTTTTCACTGAATTTATTCCCTATCACAAGATCTTAATTCTTTGGTCTCTTCAAACCAAGTGACTGAATCCTAAAATTCGAAAACAAAATTCTTTTTTTTTTTAATTGTCGAAAGAAATACAGTCGAACACTCTTAGATGGGAGAATGGAAGGGGTGGGGGACTCACTGAATGGAATTTCATTCTTAGTACAGTGTGGCAGTACAAGGATTAAAACCTGGTACCTTTGGGTTCGGAGTCTCGAATCTTAACCACTAGACAAAAGGAATTTCCAATGTCCGGAGGTGGATACGGACTTATAAGCATCAGAGTAAGATGGTGTAGCACGGTGCGCTACAGCAGTAAATCGGCCAGTTTTGTCACACATGGAATTTTTTGGTTAATTTTAATAAGGATTAAATAACCTCTAGGAACGGCCACTGAAATCCATCTGAGTGGCCGTCGCCGTCCACTTTGAATGAAATGAATTAATTTGCTCTCTCTAACCTTGGACTTTTTAATAACAGGTGAGACAAGAAAGAATAATAAATTCACACTGATCGTTTCAAAATCCCGAGAATAGCACTTTTGGACGATTTTACTCCTGGAAGGGGTGACAGGCAATGAGTAAATTGGGCACATTTCGGGAGTTCTTTGTAAGGTCACGCTAAGTAAAATGTAAACATCTCCCCCCTCCATTTTCACTTTCCCCCTATTCTGGTGAAATCAACTCCGCCTGGCGCATGCGCAAAAGTGAGAAGTGTTTCGGAATCCGAAAACATACAATACATTCAAAAACAGCACTCGAAATCAGATCGAAATTAATCATTTCTTTGGCAAATGTGAAGAGAAAAGTGAATTTCGGTCTCTACCGAGGTTGGGGATTCACTAACTCATTTCTGCCTTTAACTCTCTGAACCCGGCTAGAGTGAGAATTCCAGTACCTCAAAAACTGAAGTAAATTTTCGTTCACGAAAACAGAATGAAATCCTTTCTTTACAGAAATTCCAGGAGGACGACACCCAAGTTTGGGCGATCAATTGTCAACGAAGAGAGGAACCACTTTTCTCCCGTAAAGTCCACTCAGGCGCCCGAAACCGCCTGAGTCCGGTCTCTGCCGAATGGGGCGGTTTGAGGCGAGATAGGGCTCATAGGGTTAAGGCACTGATCCGGATTCTGGCAAAGAAGCTGTTGATATGGGGGTTACGGCCATCAACAAATGGAACTTTCAACTCTACAGATTTTAGAAAAAATAGATGATATCTTCTTGATCTATTCCATCTCGTATTATATTTTGATTTAACCTTCTAATTAAACTTTCTAACCTTCGAAATAGATGTTTCACGAATACCGGACGATGAAAATTATCATAATAAATTTTCCGTATTGGATGTCAACTGAAATTGCGAATTTAAAAATAACCGATTTTGACACTTACATATTTTATCAATATAGAATGCAAACGAAGACTTATTTTAAAATTCAAAATTCATTCGTCAATATTAATCAACTTTTATTTATCTCATCAATATATTCAAAAGTACCGATACCAAAAATACACGTATTCAAATGCTCGCGGATAAATGAGATAGGATATTTGATTGATCAGACATCTACAGAAAAATAACTACGACAACACATATGCCGTGCCACTAACCTACACGTAACTGTTCCGGCTGTCAGCCGAAGGAGGTGAAGTGAAGATTTGAGCGAGGTGGTGGACGTCATTAATGGTGTGCGCGTTTTTTTGTAGGCGTTCTCGAGGTGAACTCCGAGTTAGTAATTATGAGTAATCTTGAAAGTGGATCCTAATTGTAGATATATATATATATATTTCCTATTTAATCATATATAGTAGAATTAATAAACTAGTGTGAAAAAAAGTGAATTTATTGAAGGCTGGTGTACACAGTTATTACGCCAGACAACTCAAATTTCAATCAACAATATAATAAATGACATACAAAAAAAAAAAACCTCCAATTCATAATTTGGCAACTAGATTTTCCTATAAAACCAGCGGGAGTGGCCTCCCCTAAACTTTCTCGTACACTTTTCAAACATTTGTCATTTCCCTTCCCCCTGCGTTGATAAAAAGTTCGAACCAATTGTAACCCAGAATGCAATGACTATCAGAAGGTTTTTCATTGTTGATTATAGTGATAGTAAAATATTGAGGTGAAGAATCATATTCAAAGAGATGCGTATGTATTAAAACTTCGCAATATATTTTTTTTTTTTATCAAACTCTAGCAATGCAAGTTCCGCGTGCGGAGAAGAAAACAGAATAGATTGCGCATGCGCAAAGATTGTTTCCAATACGCAAGTAAAACGAGACGCCCTAAATGTTTGCTTCCTTACAAAATCTCGCCGCCAGAATTGGTTTTTGGCAAACTGCCAAGTTTTCGGAGTATCCCTTCCTTGCACAGGCATTTACGCATGCGCATGGAGTTAAACAAGTATGCTATTATACAGACCGACAGACAGTCAACCCTTTGACAGATTTGGCCCAAAATTTTATACGGACCTACATTCATGACGATAAAACTGTGTATAAGATTTTATCCATCTGGCTTTTCAAGTTTTTGAGTTATAGTGTTCACATGACCTCGAACATGCAGACAGACAGACTTCCCGTTGACGGATTTTGTCCAAAATTTGATAGAAACCTACAAATTATGTTTAAAGACCACATACTAAATTTCATCCCCGTAGCTCTAAATAGTTTTCGAGTTATCGTGTTCACAGACAGACAGACACACATAATTCCAAAATTGTGTTTTTCGGACCCAGGGAGGTCTAAAACGTGGAGATTCGTCAAAATCTCGAGTTCGAATTTTTTGACGATTACAATACTTTCTCTTTGTATACTTCGCAATATTTATTACTTTCTCGTATACGAAGTTTTAATACATACGTATCTTTTTAAATATGATTCTTCACCTCAATATTTTACTATCACTATAATCAACAATGAAAAACCTGCTGATAGTCATTGCATTCTGGGTTACAATTGGTTCGGACTTTTTATCAACGCAGGGGGAAGGGGAATGACAAATGTTTGAAAAGTATACGAGAAAGTTTAGGGGAGGCCACTCCCGTTGGTTTAAATCGTTCTCAGTGTGCTAGAAAGAAATCTGATCCAGCATCTTATTCTCCAGACTTTTAAGCCATATCAACGAGGCTCTTCAGATTTAATGTTAAGCTAGCCACTACACATGATAGAAGCAATAACTTTTCGATTATGATGCTTAGACTTATAGACGCTTACATTCTAAAACTTCATCAGGAAAATTAGTAAATGATAAAAACCGCACGCATATCCATCGATTAATTCTTTGCATTATTTTTACTCGATATATATTTAAAGACTTTTTGAAAACGATAACGGTTTTTGTATCGATATCCTGCATATTTTGTTAATATTTCTATTCTATACTCAAAAGCAAAGTCATGGTTGTAGTTTCGTGTTCATGCAAGCACTACTTACTTGCTTCAATGTTTCATATAGCTGTTTATATATATTATATGAGAGTGATTACTTAAAACTTAAAATTTGCAAGGAATTCGGGAACTTTCAGTTACAGTGATAACAGATGGAAAGTTAGAATACTTCATACATCTTTAATAGATAGGAATACTCAAGCATAATATTATAAGACTACATTTCATTCAAAAACATTCTGCTTAAACTTCGCTGGAGGGGAAAAATGCACCCGACAGAGACCAAAGTAAAACATTCTTAATGAAATATGCACAGTTCTTTTTGCGAGCAGAATAAACAAAACCTGAATCCACTAGCATGAAGGAAGCTTGAATGTTATCGAATATGAATAATTTTAAATAATTCGCTATTTGGCACAAAATAGAAGCGATAACAGTTGGAAAATCTTTTTTATTCCTCCGATGTTAACAATTAAGAAAACCTCCATTTAAAAAGTTTATTTTTTAGGAAAAAGTGAAACATCAACAAAGAAGATTGGCAAAATGTGAACAAAAGGTAATTGCAGAATTTAACAAAATCAAAATAGGCAAGGTATGTATGAAGAAAACTATAAACCTGAAAACATAACAGCTGTAAATTTTTAAAACCAATAAAAATGCATATCTAAATTTCAAACCACTTTAAGAGGTAAAGGAACGAGAAAATGTAAATAATTTGCATTAGAAAAGAATAAGTCTAGTCGTTGACTATAAATAGATTCCAAAAATATATATTTTTCATAATAAATGTTCTGATTTATAGGTTAAGCATCTCTATAAATAAATGCAAAAATAAATCAGTATTTCTCCTGAAAGAGAATGAAAATGGAAAATTCAAACAAGGTTGATTGCTTTAGTGAATATTTGTGGAGGAAGGGCCAGATTTGGCCAAAGTGCGCGAAACATACGGCTAAAGCGTATCCAAAGTTAATGGAAAATTCAAATAAAAATAGAAAGGAAAAAGATATAAAATATTTGACGCTAGAACATAACATTAAAATGCCCGCATTTATTTTTAAAGTTTTTTTTTTAATACCTAAAGCGTTTCATTTTCTTCTTATTACTAATGATTTATTTTTTTAAACTTGTCATTGTTCACCGACTTTAAAAGACAAATTTTAATCAGTTACATAATATCACAATAGTTGGGGAATAGGTTTTAGCTTTTACTACTTCATCCTTCTACCCTGCAAATTCCGTCATTCTGTGGTGGTAGAAATCTCAATACATTACGAATTAAATTCTCCTGTTCAAATTAAAATACTAGCGAAGGTACTTTGTTCTTTTTCTTCATATACAAGTAACGGAAAAACCTTTAAATTACCTGCTAAAGTGCAACATATTACACATTCAGTTACAGAAGATTTGATACAGAACCTGTTTTCTTAAAAAAAGTCGGCAAGCCGGAAGGCAAAGGTAGATTCCTTTTATGTGGAGATAAGGGAAAGAACATTTCGTCTTCTATTTTCATTAAGATTAAATCTACAAGAATGAAAGAAGGTGGAAGTGAATGAAAATGATGAGAGCTTTCCAACAAGGTGTACCATGCATAGGTAAAAGTTAGTTCAAGTTAAGGGTGGTGGAAAATCACTTTTTAGCCTATAACTTCTAAGCAATTTTAGCTATCAAAAAACTTTCAATACAAATTTTCTTTCTACCTTCAATTGGAAAAAAATTATGGGGAAATGAAAATTTCAACCCCCCCAACGTTTCCATCCCCTTTGAGTTGGATAGCCCACTACGAACTCGCCTCACTCGCGATTTTCACTATCCTTACAACACATCCCTTGTCGGTTAAAATCTGATCAAAATTACTCTAGTTATCGTGTTCGCAAGATAACATGGACAAAAGGCTATATATCTCAGTGGTCGATCAAGGTTTTTTTAGGGGCCATTTTTGTGAATATATATATTTTTTTATCATGTAAAACCTTCAATTTTAGCAGTCATATTTCTATATTTCACATCAATTTGAGTTTTGTGAAGGGGCTGTTTTCATGAAATGGAATTTTGTGGTCCTAATTTTTGTCTGGATCGACCCATGTATATGTTACCGTTAAAGCTTGAAAGCAGTTAATGTGCCCATTACCTAGTTAATCTGCAGATTAACTGATTTGCTCCGTTAACGTGATGAATCGAGGCTTTTCGCATTTTACCTAGGCAATGTACACATTAACGGCTTCCGTATCGTTAAAGTTCAAAAGTTTGTTTCTCTCATTTCCTTTCCCTACACCTTCCCCCTCTCCCTCCACTTTCGGTTATAGTTTTTTAATTGATCGATGATTGATTCTATCAACTAATTTGTTGATTGTAGTAACTTAATTCTTTAGATAAACAACATTATGTTAATTTAAGCGCACATAAACGTTGCTGTTGTTCCAGCAAAGATCTTATTTTCACTTTAACGAGTGCCTAGTAGGTAATGTGCAGATCACCTAGGTAATTTGTGAAATGAAACAATTTTCGGTACTTTAACAGATCACCCTAGTTAATCTGCACATTACCTAGGTAATCTGTAGAATAACTGATTAATGCACTTTGGAGGTAACATATTATATATATATATATATATAAATTTCTGAACGAGGGCTGGTTTGTGTTCTAGGGGAAAGTCGTGCCAGGAGAACCATTGCAATAGGTAGAATTCCTATAAGGAATCAACCTAAAAATCAACAGTAATATTTAACAGCTTTCTTTGAACGCTTTATTCTTCTTAATCATGTAATGCAAGCCTTTGGATTCCTAACTCGCGTTTAATAACGTTCTGCTGGTATAACTCGCGAAAACAACTTGAAAGTGATTAAATAATGACAAATAAACGTTACTTTCAGAGACATATTTCGCAGTTAAATTTTTATATAACAACAAAAATTGTAGTTCCATATTCTCAGAGCGGACTCTTCATTTTATTTAACACGATATAAATAATGAAATTTTCATTAAATATATTTCATTTGATTTATTAGTTTAAAATTGCTTATTTCAAAACTAATGAGAATGGATATCAGAATTTTGAGCAGTGTTTAGATCAAGTTTTCAGGGATAGAAAACGAAGCCATCCCGTGACATTTTTTGGCTTTATTTTCGTCGGAAACTGTTTTTGGTCGTTGATTCAAACCGATTCTAACACTGACAATAACATTTATAAATAATTATCAGAATTGCAAGTTGAATGAAACTGTCATTGAAAATTCTTAAATTTATTTAAAATCATAAAAAAGGATATCTTGGTCGCAAATGCTACAAAGATAATGATTTAGCATCTCTACGAGTTACAAAATACACAAGTTTTAAAACTTTCCAAGAGCTACAACGCTGCTGATAGAAAATTTCAACATTTACAAAACTACATTTACGAAATCCAAGAATTAACATACTTATTCATGTATTTTTAATTTAAATGTAAAACCCTGAAATAAGGCAATACGTTTTCAATTTATAAATATTTGTATTATTTAACTTAACTTTTAAAAAGCTTTTTCTTAATTTTGTTTCTAAATTTTACAAATAATAATAATAATAAAAGAAACTATCAAGTGTTTGCCTAGCATTTTTTTTCAGAAATTTGGGAAAAAATTTCGTGGCTAGGCCCCTACTTTAGACGGAATTTCGAGATATTTTTTTTGGAACTTATACAAACCCGGAGTTACAGCAAATCGGGACATCACCTCTAAAATTTACAACCCCAATAAAATAAGCACTGAAGAACAGTTCACTTTACATATTCCTTTACTAGAGTAGTTTAAAATTACATAATTTTTAAGAATAGTTAGTAAATTATAGGGCAGTTCTTTTATGAATTAAAAACGCGAAAAATGAAATGAAAATTACTCAATAATTTTTTCAAACAATGGATTACTTTATACTCTAAAAGCGACATAATAAAACAATAATAATAAAGAAATTCTAGAATGATACTCTAATGTTTTCACTTACCGAAAAGTATAAATATAACTAAGCCATTTTCTTACCTGCAAAAGAAAAATCAATATTAGTAAGGGGAAAAACATTTATAGTGACAAAAACTTATAAACTTATTGCAGTTAAACAGCTTCCAAACATTCTATACACGCAGAGAAATTATTAAAAATGCATTAACACTAGAATACAACAGCAAAATGAAAGATTGTGCGATTCTAAAAATACCAGAAGTTATGTGAGGAAAAAGAAAAACACAGGAATCTGTATTCAAATCTATCTAAATAAAAGTGAAACGGACACATAGCTTGTACGCTACAAAAAAACCAAATTAGAGATTAGATTTTCTTCGAATTTCGCACCCAAATACTATAAAGCATAAGGAATGTTTTAGTGAAAGCTCCGGAAATCAATTTTTTTCTTTTACAAACACGATAATTAGGGTTGCTATAATTGCCAAGCATTGATACGGGACGTTTAAGTGCTAAATAAATAAAACATGAAAATAGTAAAAAAGATGCAAGGCCAAGGCCTCTTTCACATTATACGGTTGAACCGTTACGGCAAGAATGCATTAGGCCGCCTCTTGGTGGTAAACTGAAGAAATGAGTGGGAGCTTTCACATTAGCCGATCGCGGTTTGAGTCCGTTTGTTGGGGTTTAAACCAGCCGCGTGCGCGACTGGAAAAAACGGCGCCGTTACGACTTCGTCTTAGTAGTAATGTATGAAAATATGCTGATGCTTTCACATTGCACGAATTTCATCCGGCTGCCGTCCGTCACCTTCACAAGGTCACTTGTTCTTTTTGCCTTCTCGGAGCTTTTGCAGTTAATTAATGATTCCATTATTTTTATAGAATGCTTCAAAATTTAATTTTACTATTGTCTTTGTCATTTTTAAATGATTTCATTGTTATTATAGAACGCACTTTCGTTTCATTTGAGTGTTGACTGTGTAATTTTTTAATGTTTTCGTTATTTTTTTCCTATTTAAAATTTAGCTGTTTTATTTTATTTCGAAATATGCCAATGCTGACTAATTTTTATATTGTGTAAGATCAGGGCCGTCTTAAGATTTTACAGTGCTTGCCGCCCAAACAAAATATCTAGCTAAAAAAATAATTCAGGAGCATTATAATGTTTTGATAACATTTTATTCTCCTAGGTTATTTTATTAACTAGGTTCTATACCATATTATAACATATAAAATTGTATAACATATTTAAAATTACAATTAAATAAATATTTTTGGTTCAAAATCAGTATAGAAAGTTTTTATGATCCCTTGGCTCAATAGCGCACTGTTCTTCTGCCTAATTTGCCCATTGGATAAGACGGCCATGTATAAGGTATTGGAAACGATTATACTATTTCTTGTAAATTAATAAAAATTTGGATAGCAGTGTCTAATAATCATGACTGAATTCTAAGATAACAACATACGTTTTATTTCTGAAGTCGCAATTTCAGGAAACTTTGAACCTTTCATAAGTAATTCCGACAGTCTTATAGAATTCTTCAGTATTTTGAACTCTTGACGGAGATTCCATTAAAGTTTCCGATTTTTTATGATTTGATTTGAACATTTAAATCATGAATATGTCATGATATTGCACATGAGTGTACTTTAAATAATTGAGAAGATATAGTCAAAACCCATCTCAATATAAAGAGATGTTTGGTGAGTGATTTATACTTTAAATACTTATAGACAGGATTTTTAAAATATTCTTCATCAAACACACAGAAATTTCCCTGCTATGCTTATATAACCACAATGAAAAAACATACAAAATCAAAACATTGCGTTATAGTTTTTTTCAACGCGTGGTATCTTGCATATAATTTTCAAGAGAAAGGTATACTATTTTAACGTCATAAAAAGTGATTAAAGCATATCTGATTATTTACCATGTTAAATGATTTTAAAGCTGTGATATGTGTCGAAGGGAATTTTCATAACATCTGTTTGCAATGGGTTGTTTAGTTTTTTTAAAATCCTGCGGGCAAATGAAATCAATGTTCCACAACTTATGTATAATCGATTTACGTAATATGTTATTAATATACATTTGCAATGCTTAAAATTATTACACTAACCTTAAAATCCATATCTAGAGAGGAACTTATTTTATGTAATTATGGTAAAAACAAAATCTATAAGTTTTTGCTAAGTAATAAACAGTCGCACTTTCGCTATTGCTTTTTACACTTTTTTTTCTATAACACTTTATGTTTTAAACACAAACGATTAAGATGTAAAAATAAGTGTCAGTTACTTGCGATTTTGTTTAGTTATATTGACGTCCCGTTTTGAAGCAACACGAGGGCTATTTTAGGACGCACCGCATCATTTTGAACCACTGTCACATGACTAGGACGACACCTGAGCTGGCACCCGCTCTCCAAACTTTCGTGTCACAGCAGAGGGAGGACGTTTCACCCCTACCTATGATTTAACAGACAACACAGTTACTTCAGAGTCACAGCTACCATTTTTGTCGGTTGAATGCAGTTCCAAATGTTAGTATTTTGCCGCAGAGTATAATTTTTTATTCGGTTTTGGAATTCATCAAGAGATGCTACAGACATTCCGACATTCATCTGCACGTTGTTCTTCCAAAAGTGAGGCGATTATAAGTCTCGTTTCTTTTGATCGATGGGTGCAAGACCATATTGCTGCTATTTGCTTCCTATCCATACTGAAACAGCTATAAAATTAGAAACCGCACTCAAATACTGACGGCGCAAATCGTCAAGTGTGAAAGCAAACATGAGACGGCAAAGAAAATAAACAACTTTGAGCCGTAACGGTTAAACCGCATAATGTGAAAGGAGCCCAATCCTTTTTTAAATCAGTCATATTTTAAAGCTGATTCAACCTTTCTTAAATATATCATTTTCTTCTTTCACATAATTATAAAATCGGGCGCAAGATATATAAAAATTATAATGACAAATTAAAATAACTTCAATTGTCTCCCACTGACAACCCGTTTCCAGACACGACACAGGTTTGGAACAAAAAAGCTGAACTTCATAAATAATGAATCATGTGAAACACAAATACCGAGAAGTAAAATAAGTATGATTGATTGAACAATAAAATAAATTTATTTATACAAAAGTGATTGAGACATTAAAAATATTGTAGAATTATTATATAATAAAAAAATTAAGAATGACAAAATCCGATGTCGAAAAAGCTGATATCAACGTTACCGCGGAAATGTGTCATGTCTGCGTTGCTTTCGCCCGACCACTGAGTTGACAGTAGGGATAATATTCTTCGAACATTTGCATTGTGGGCTGGGATGGCAAATACGTATAAGCACAGCTTTATTAGACACTAGCCCGAGGTTGTTATGCCCGACGCTGTTCTTCGGGATTAAAATACTTTCATGCCTAATATTTTTGATGTAAAAACTACTTTTGTATAGAAAATTATAATACCCAAAATTCTTTTATCGTCTGAAACGTTTAAAAAAAAAATTAAAATGAGAATATCAATTGAACCAGACGATTTTTAAACTTTTAATATGGTGTAAAAATAGTTTTTGTGAGATAATACATATTTTAGAAAAATATCACGGAAAAGGCCAAAATCTTGCTTCATTTCCAATTAACTGAAATTTTAATCAGCTTTGGGGCTTTTAAAAGTTCACGAAGAATCTTTCTCTTCTATGTAAATATATTTAAACTATTTTATCTTTTTTTCTGAAATTTTTGCTTATTTTTATAAAGTCTAACCGTTGCCTAGCAACGTAGTAGCTATAAATTAGCGTTATTTCAAAATCGTCTGCATGTAATCAATTATTCATTAAATTTTGAAAAATTAATAAAAATTGAAAGAAAAATGTCACAGATAAAAACAATTGGTATAATTGTAAAGGTAATATTCTGAATTTTAAGATGGTATAAAAATAATTTTTTCTGTGGGGGGATAATTTGTTCCGAACTTACAGCGGAAAAACGGTTTCAGTTAATTTCTAATTAACTGACTGTTTAATTAACTTTTGCGCTTTGAAACGCTGACAGGTATCTTCCTCTTGTCTTGAATAATAAGTGTGCAAATTGTGGTTGAAATCTGTCCAGTGGTTAAGGAGGAGATGTGGAACATATCCACAAAGATTTTTATTTATATCAAGATGAATTCTGATCAATATACTTTGTATCTCTAAAAAACTTCAGCCATTTCTCTTCCATACTCAATTTCATAGTTGCTTCGCAGTTTTGGTTGGTATTATTTTTCTCTAAATAATCTTAGGGAGAAAACGGGAACAATAGTATTACCGGACGTACGGCAACCCGAATGATAATGTTTATAGGCTGGCACACTATCTCAAATTGAGACATGCAAAAATCGTTCACTCTACAAGGCTGATCGTCGGACCTAGAGTTACGAAATTCAATAGGTGCTTACTAAGGAATGGTTTCTCAAATTTTAATTTAGATTTTTAATTAATTAAAAATTAATCGGAATTTTAACGATTTTCCTCATAACGCCAGAGCATATTATCGCACAAAAACCATTTTTACACTACTTCAAAATTCCAAAGATTAGCTTTTCAGTCATACAAATTTTATTTCCGTGCAATGTTTTTCCTTAGTTTTAACCAATTTTCCAAACATATTTTAAACAAAATTTTGTAACAATGCGCATATTTTAACAACAATTAACTAAGTAAAAATAAATATTAGATTTTTCAGTTTATTTCTAACAAATGCTTTAATACATTTCAAAACTTTGGATATTTTTAGCCTGTCATTCTTTCTGTAAATTGCGTGATGGAAGAATCGTTACGCACATAGAGCAACGGCTGATGCAATCAAGCCAGACGAAGACAAGACAGATGAAACAAGACTAAAACATTATCATGTTACTATATTTTAGACTGCAGGTTCGAATCCCCTTAATTTAAAAAAATAAAAACTGTAACAAACTATCCGCCCTACCACCGGGTAACACTTCCGGTTCTCCGGAGATAACAAGTGACATTGAAACGGAAAGTTGCAGACGATAAGAGTGTTTTGTGTATTAAGATATTTTATAGAAACAATGTTTTTAAGGTAAAAACACATTTATATTTCTTAAAAAATGTGTTTATTTACATACGTTGGCATTCCGTTGAATACTAATAATAAATATATTTCTACTTTCTCACATATGATGTTCACATTATGCAGCCGTTAACAGTTCATTTGATATGTGATAATTGTAGACCTTTATTATGTAATATGTTTTTGTTATAAGTTTCTCAAATTTTGCTCACAAAAACTGAAGCATAATACTATATGAGAATCCTCACCTGCCCCTAAGACATTTGGTCGCCGTAGATGATAACAGGGTACTGTGTTCTGCACAAAATAGCCTCCAATACGGTGCAGCCTATGTGCAAATCCCTCCCGGAGGAGGTATGTCCCGTCATCGGCGATGTGATCATTAACCAAGCAACACCGCCAATACTGTCGTGACCCACGGGAATACAAGGTTTGCTGGCTAAATCGCCTCTAACTCGATGTGTCATTCTATCTAGGCGAGTGTCACGTAACTGTACCCTCCAGGGAACTGAGAACCTGTTTATTTATACGGCAGCTTCCAATCTTCATATATGAGGTACCCCCCGGAGGGAATATACAGAGACACAAGGAAGGATTTAGTGAAAATTTCATGGCAATAAATTAAATAGTGCATTTTTTTTTTAAATTAATAATGACATGAAAATATTTTCATACCGAACCATTCTATGTATATCAGCTAGCATATAATAAAAATGGCAATTCGTTTTTTTACTGCAGGAAGAATAATAACTTCTAACGTTTAAATAAAACTTGGTTGTTGACGCAAGTTTACAAGAATATTACAAGAAACATAGTAATAAAAAATGGCATTTCTGATTACACTCAACTATTTGGAGGTAATTTTTCACACATCCTGCCAATATTTTAAAAAAGCGTGACAAGAAAAGTTAAGCTAAAAATAAGGAAACAAATGAGGAGGAGGGCACATGTGAAAAAGAGAAATGCAATCTAATAAATTTTTAATAAACTCTAATAAATTAATGGCGATTTCAGGGCATTGCAAATGAACCCATTAGCAAGGTATTCAGATAAAATTAGTGTATCGAATCTTTGTGAATGTCGATTTTTTTAAAAGTCGAATTTTCATTTTCATTTTTCTTCTCTTTTTTACATTTTTGTGCAAAAAAAGTCAGACAACTTTCCCATTTCTCACCCATAAAAATTATCAAACCATGAACGACAAAATTACTGTCCCGTAAAGAAATAGTAATAACTTCTAAATCCCAAATTTCGTTAATCAATTACTGAATAATTTGCTACTTTGGAGACCAAGATATTACTCTGAAATTCCGAAAAAAAATTCGGATACAGTAAACCCACTAAAGCAATAAACTCTAGGGGATTTCTTGCCGAAATTTTGACCTTTTTCTGTCGTTTACCTGCATCAGTTGAAAACAAAAGCGAAAGTTTTATGATGCTAAAAATTCATTCCCCTGTTTCAAAACTGCCGCCCATTTTCGTCCCCAATCCGCGACAAAACATGAAAATGCAGACATGCAATGAAACCTCGCATAACGAGCATAATTCGTTCCAGAAGCCTATCCGCTATGCGAAATAATTTTTCCCATCAAAATCAACGTAAAATACAATAATGCATTCCATGCCGAAAAAAATACTCAAAAAATGTTATGTATAACGTTTATTCAAACAAAATCTATATTAGAATAGGCCAGAAATTTCGGTAACGCTCAGGATATGGGCGTGGCTACGTGCCAAAAGAGATTCAAACCAGACAGTCCGTCTACAAATTAGCATACACACAGGTTACTGTTTTGATTCTGTGTTGATTTAATATCAAATAGGAGGTATGACAGGATGTTTTTAGCTGATTTTAGCAGTTTATTTTCTTTTTTAAAATTTTATGTTGATTCATCGACGCGGAACTCCGATAGAAGTTAAACTAGAATTAATTTATTTTTCTACTTCTCTGAGATCGTTACTTTCGTTTTCATTAAAAAGTTCTCTCTTTTTCGTACTTAATTTTGGGATTGGATATTTATATATTTTTCAAAACGAAAATTAGTGTCAGTTGATTCATCATTTCTGTTTTTTACGCTTTTTTTAAATTTCTTAAGCACTCCGCCAATATGGAGGAGATTTTCTACTAAAACTTTCGTTAATAAATTTGTGGCAAGCTAAAAGCCCATCTTAGACGGGCACAAATTTTCTAGTTATATATAAGATCGTTAAGGAGCCTGAATCATCTCCATCTTATCTTTTATGCAGAATCAACCAGCATGGAATGAGGATAGGATTTTCAGACATGAAAAGCGGAGTGAGTGCTAAACACAGACTGATGTACCTTGTTCTGTTATCCTTAATAAAAGAAATAAGTCAATTAAGTTAGGTCATTGACTCAAATACGTGAGTCAATTCGTTACGTCACGTCATTTGCTACGTAGCGTATCAACAACTGTAAATGCGTGGCAGAAAAATAGTTTTTCAAAAACCATGACCTTAAATATTACCGGAATCAAAAAATGAAAATAGCCAAAGTCATTCGTTTCATTCAAAACGTTTATTACTAGAAAAAAGAAATCAAAACAAGAGATCTCATTCGATTAACAGTTAAAACAGGTTACAGTTAAAAGTGCACGCACAAGCACATGACACCTAGTTTGATAAGAATTAAAGCAAAATAAAAGCTCCGTGGATATGACAGTAGCAGGCGCAAAATCCGGGACTTCCCCTATTCTCGTCACTCGTTATGCGAAGCGTCGCTCCTTAACCCATTGCGGCGCAGTGTGTCAGCTGATGGCACATCTAATTTCACTCGCTTCTCAACCGTTAAATTCAGTGGCGAATCCAGGATTCGATTCTTGGGGGGGGGGGGGGGGGCTGAGGTCATAAAAATTTTGTATCGTAGTGACGAATGTCAAACCTCATGGCTTATGTAAACCAAAACACTTTAACTTTACAGGCTTTCCTCTCCTGACAATAAGAACACTACAATACTTTCGATAATTTGATAAAAAAATACAATGAAATTGCTGGCCAAAAAATGTTTTCGACCGCGCCAACGCTACAAGTGCAATGATTACAAAAGTAGGAACATTTTTGAGCCTGTCAAGTCAGAAAGCAATGTTGTCACGATTTTATTACTATTCTTTTTAAATGAAAATTAAGATCAAACAGTTGTAATGATTTTAAATTAAATCAAGAATTTTGGTTCAGCTCTGGGAGGGGGGGGGGGGCTGCAGCCCGATAGCCCCTTCCCTGGATTCACCACTGGTTAAATTCAACTATAAATGAAAAATAACAAGTTTAGGATAGGGCTAATAGTACTTCTTTTAGAATGTATATAGCAGCCTTATGAAATTTCGTTTCGGAATAGGAATTATTAGAGATCAAATTTGGGAAAATTCCTTAACTCAAAGATAAGAAATTGTTTCAGTTCTGGACGTTTGCAATTTTAGCAAATTAACTCGAAAATTTTCCTCCAATATTCTTGAAGTTTTAATTTATGATACTCTGTAAGATTCAACAATATTTTTCGAGTATATCAAGGTGGCTGTCAATGTCTTGGCCTATGAGGAAGCCAGCGCCAAATTCGAACAAGAATGGCTGAAAAGGGTCGCAAATAACCTCGTCTCCAGGCAAAAAATTCGTGGGATTATCAAATTCATGACCGAAAACAGAGATCTTTTCCGTCCTCCCTAGCCTTCAACTTTCAAGCGAGCTGAACTAAAAGACTCAATTACCGGGCATTCCCCCCCTTTAGAAAAGAAAGGAATAACAACATCTAAAGAAAAGCAATTACGAACTAATAGTGTAACCGTGAAAATGTCTGTGCTGTACATAGTGTAAATATTTTTTTCTTTTTGTTTATTTTGTTTTACTTTTTTCTTAAATAAAATTCCTGTGTCTTGCCCATCAAACCGTTCAGTGACCGGTCTGGTCACGGGTACGGGAATAAGAGACGGCGTTCTGTTCTGTATCAAAGGGGGTTCTCATATGAGGGGGGTGACCCCAAAAGAGGACGACCCCCCTCGGGATGAAGTTTTTTTTTAATTTGTAGATCCTATGTCTAGACAATAAACTAAACGAATTCATGATGTTTTTTCACCATCTTTCAAACCAGCGGGAGTGGCCTCCCCTAAATTTTCTCGTATACATTTCAAACATTTGTCATTTCCCTTCCCCTGCGTTGATAAAAAGTTCGAACCAACTGTAACCCAGAATGCAATGACTCTCAGAAGGTTTTTCATTGTTGATTATAGTGATAGTAAAATATTGAGGTGAAGAATCATATTCAAAAAGATACGTATGTATTAAAACTTCTCAATATTTATTTTTTTATCAAACTCTAGCAATGCAAGTTCCGCGTGCGGAGAAGAAAACAGGAGAATAGCTTGCGCATGCGCAGAGATTGCTTCCAATACGCAAGTAAAACGAGACGCCCTAAATGTTTGCTTCCTTACAAAATCTCGCCGCCAGAATTGGTTTTTGGCAAACTGCCAAGTTTTCGGAGTATCCCTTCTTTGCACAGGCATTTACGCATGCGCATGGAGTTGAACAAGTATGCTTTTATACAGACCGACAGACAGTCAGCCCGTTGACGGATTTGGCCCAAAATTTTATACGGACCTACATTCATGACGATAAAACAGTGTGCCAAATTTTATCCATCTAGCTATTCAAGTTTTTGAGTTATAGTGTTCGCATGTACGCGGACAGACAGATAGACTTCCCGTGAACGGATTTTGTCCAAAATTTGATAGAAACCTACAAATTATGTTTAAATACCACATACCAGATTTCATCCCTGTAGCTCTAATAGTGTTCGAGTTATGTTCACAGACAGACATAATTCCAAAATTGTGTTTTTCGAACTCAGGGAGGTCTAAAACGTGGAG
>BGPR01004539.1:46708-70203 GCA_013235015.1 Araneus ventricosus | reverse complement strand
GGTCGTCAAAATCTCGAGTTCAGATTTTGACGATTACAAATACTTTCTCTTTAATACTTCATGCCGAGAAAGTAAAATCTTGCGCCGAAAGGGTTAAGGGCATCTGTTGTTTATAACTTATTTTACTCGTTATGCAGGCTCTTCTGTTACATTCTCACAAACTAGCAAGAGAAATGTTTGATCTTTGTCAGGCTTCTCCCGGCCTTGGCAGCGTGTACGGTGGCAAGAAAAAAAACAAAGAAGTTAGGGGCCCTCCATTTTTTCCCTCCTCTCAGATAGTGCCACAAAGATAAAATCTTAAAGGAAGAAAAATTCATTTCAATTCTTTTCATTTCAGTTCAGTGAGCAGGAAGCAAATTATGATAGTTTTGAAGCATTTTGTCTGCCGGCTAAAGATTTCAGATAAACTTTGTATGCAAGTGGTATGAATTTCGGGGGGGGGGGGGGGAGAACGCAGGAAAAGCAGCGATACAATGAAACCACTAGCGATGGCTGAATAGGTAACGATAGCACACAGTGAATGAACGACGCTATAACTTTACCAGTAACAGCGCCATCAATGACTCAATGTAGACAAAGTTGATGATTCATAATTTTTATACCAGACGTTTTGATGGTTCATTCTCTGTTTACAAAACATCTCTATTAACTATAATCTGTGAATAACAAATTATCTTCCGATTCAATAAAAAAAATAAAACAATCATCAATCTAAGCAGGTGATCTTCACCCAAAGTTTCAATGAACATATATCATCGTTTAACAAGCAACAACACTATCTAATTTTGGGACCAGGAAGATAATATTAAATTTTTCGCAATATATAAACGAAAATTTACTGAATTTTTTTATATAATTTGATAGCATAAAATGAACTACATGTTTTTTACTAGATGTGGAAAAAAAGCAGAAATATTTATTCTTAGTTGCGAAAAATCAAAATCCTGCTTCCTCAAATTTCAAAATTAAGATAGATAATTATTAGTTACTAATGGCAAATATTTTATTAAAATCGATGAAGCGATTCAATAATAAAGATTAAAGAAAAGGAGAAAAATTTGAAAAAATGTTTCGGGATAGAATCAACTACTTACAATATAATTCTCAGTGAAAACATTACGAGGCCATGCAGAAAATGAAACGATGATAAAGCGCCAATTCATTTAATATATAGCTGGACAAATTTTAGTAATCTTTAATCGTTTCCGAACAGAAGGTGGAACGATAGCATTTGCTTTGAAGATTATTACTCACCTTTTGGATGTCAGAAGCCATAGTTAAAAATGCAGCTAGACAGAATATTCATATTTGATTTTAAGGTTCTAGCCTGGCTTATTTTGTTTTCAGAGTTGGTTTGAGACTACCATTAAAGCTACTGAATTCCCAGCAGTGATCTCACAGTAGTCCCCCTCTATCGCTTTTATTTTCTCATTAATTTACGAAAAGCCTTTGAAGTAATCGGTGAGGTGGAGTAAATGACGTTAGAACTAATATTTGGAATGTTTTAAGTAACTTTTTTTTGTGTCTCTCCATCATGATACATTTTCTTGTTCGTATCACTAATCCAATTGCGAAATGACCAAGCTAGGAAAAAACAATAATACTTATACTCATCAGGTTATTTAGTTGTAAGTGATTGTATGAAAGAAAATATTTACGGGAATAAACACAGACAATTATCATGAGTTTCAAATTATAAAACTTTTGAATATCAATTTATCTGTAATACGATATTAGGTGGCGTAGCAGCAGAGCCTCAAGATTTATTGCTTAAATAAATACATCAAAAAATCTTGAACAATACAGTAGAACTTCAATTCATATACAGTTCTGAGACTATGACGGATGTAGTCGGTCAAGAGAATCTCTTAATACATATGCACTTAGGAACGTAAATTTTACTGGCTTGGGAAAAAATAAAATCCTTGCGTACATTAGATAATATTATGTTTACAAAACGATCTGATGAACTTCATAATACAAGAGTAGTAATGCACACAGAAAATTAACGTGGCAGAAAAATTATTATACTTTCTGCAAATGAAGCTTCATTAATACCAAAATCTTTCTGCAAAAGAATGTTCAAATGAATTAAAATTTACTGGACAGGCAAATCTAAAGAGTAATTCATAAATAAAGTAAAATATTTAGTTTGTATTTCAGCTTTATTTAGTGTTTTAAATAAAAGCATACACAAACCATTACTGCTTTATATTCTATCTTAAATATGATGCAAATTAATGCACTACTTTTATTTTGTAATGTGAACTATTCCATTAATTAGCTTTGGAAGCAAGGTAAACATTGAGCTTCTTGGTATTCGAAATCAGTTTACAACAAGAACAATTTCCTAATTTCTTTCTATGAACGTTTGTAAAGACAGAGAATAATTTGTTCCATATATCTGGGTTAACACTTCCTTTCTTTTTTAAACGCTCTAATTGTTTGCGTATAAACAGAAATTAGTCGACCTTATTTTTAATAAAAATTTATCATTTATTTCTATATCCTCTTCATTTCATCTAAGATCTCAATCTCTGCTTATTCACCTGGTCAATGCAGTCTAGTCTACGAGAAAAAGCAAAAACTAGCTCTACTTTTGCGTGAATGTTATTTTACGAACAGGCAGGAAAAGCCCTTTGGCAATGTAGTCTATGGTTGGGAAGAAGAGAGTTTGCGAGGTAGAAAGTATGGGTTGACTAGCAACAGCTGGCTGGACTCCTGACCTTGACAAATCGACGATTCAGAAAATGCGATCGCACTATGGATAATATCTCTATTGAGGAAGAAAATATAACGCTTAGAATGTGCCAGCGAAAAAACTCCATGCGACGTCACAGCCTGTCGGGAAGAGTATACTCAGGATGAGTCTTGGATCAGGAGGAGTGTGTGATCGACTGGAACAACTTTGGGTTTCGTCTGCAGCATGGCTAGAAAGCTGGTAGGCTGGGCACTATTAGAGAATTACTGTTATTATCGGTATTAATGATTTGCACTGGCTGTGCTAAATCTCAAAGTGCACAGACTATTATTACTACTAACAGATTATATTTTGCTAATCCTGTGCTACGTGTTTTCTGCATATTTGTAGATAAACGTTCATTCTCCCATTATCACTGCGTATTGGACTGTTTACACCCTTACGCACACAGAGACAATTTAACTTTCTCGTATACGAAGTATACAAAGAAAATGTAATCACGATCAAAAAAATTGGAACTCCAAGATTTGTGGCCAGATCTCCACGTTTAGACTCGAATTCAGAAAACACAATTTTGCGATTAATAATGTCATAGACACGATATCGACTATTAGAGATAAAGGATGAAATTTGGGTATGTAGTCTTTCGACATAATTTGTAGATTTCTACCAAATTTTGGAACCGGAAATCGTCAGCAGGAAATCTGTTTGTATATCCGCAGTCATGCGTACGCTACAATTCAAAACTTGAATAAACTGAAAGGATAAATTTCATTACTGCACAGTTTACAATCATGAATGTAGGTCCGTATAAATTTGCGATTGGAGGCGTCCGTGGTTGGCTATCTGTCGAAGTCTATACTCAGCATCTCAACGCGTCCGCTATCTCCACGCATGCGGTCCTTGATCGGGCAGTAGAAATCGTTATGCATTTAATCGGAACGCATCTCTTCAATTTGATTTTTTACCTAAATGATATTTCTACAATCAGTCTGTTGGATCCTGGGTTACAATAGGTTCGAATTTTTTTTATCCGTGGGGGAGGTCAAGCCGCACTCTGAAGTATACAGCGAGAAAGTTTGAGGGCCAGACCACTCCCGCTGGTTTTAATAACAATAATATCTTCAGATTCTTCAAAACCTTTGCCGTTCTGCGACATTGCTCGCCGTATTCTACTACAGAGGGCAGAATGTAATGTAACACTAACCCTACGTTGCACTTTTACTTATCAATATCTTAGAATGAAAGCATAGCAAGAAACGACGAAGGTTAATCGAAGTTTTACTTTATTAAAATCCACGTTGGACGTCGCGCTCAGTAAGATACGATAATTGTTTTTTCCATGATCGAAATAAGATCTATCCTTTATTTCCTGTTATAAAATATGTCTTTGGGAAGCAAAAGAAGGGAAAAATCCTGACCTTCCTGAAGATGCATTTAAATGAAAAGTAATAGCCTTTGTGATACAACAGGAATCGGAAGAAATCAATCTGAACGCTGCCAGAAGCTTCCGAACGTTAAAAAAAATAGACAAGACAGACAAACAAAAAAAAATAACGGAATGGAGTAAAGCAAAAAATATGACTGTTCACAAGCAATGGCATTTTGTCTAGTTCTAGAGTTTATACCTACTAAAATACGAAAGCGACACAACGGCCTAGGTTCATTGAACTTTGCTGATTGTTCACCAAGCACTCCAAGTTATGAAACTGACATTAACCTTCAAATCCTACTTAGCTTTGAGACAGACTTTGCGAAATATAAATTCATCTAGCAGTCATCATTCAAATCGACTCAATTTTTTATATACCAGGCCTGGAAGGAGTTTAAGAAAAGAGGAAAAAATCACAATTTTTGTGTATAATCTTTACGCTATGATTGGTAGGGAAAAGCCCCAGCAAACGAGTTTCAAGCAGCATATGCTTTCTTACAAGTAACTAAAATATTAACAGGGTCGTTATCGAAATATAAATCAAATAAAATCTCAGTGTTGGTTTTCAACCATTTTCGGTTTCAGGATCAAACCAAATTTTCAAAATGCTAGTGCTAGTTCGAAATAATTGAAGAAAACGTTAAAATTGATATGTTTAATTGCCATTCAAACAATTAAAATTGTACTTTATTAAGCATTTGACAAAAAAAATCTTAGAAATCCCTCAGATATAACAGTGGAATTTAATAATTTTTTCTTAAAAATTCCAACATATTTTGATTTAGATATTTACAAGCGTTCTTGGTTTGCTGTTTCCTGAAAAAGTAATATGAAGTTTCAGAATGATATGTGTGTATAGTAAGTAATGTATTTGTTCGCAAAATTGAGGTCTGATACAAAACAAATTGTATGTTGCAGTGTGTAGATGATCGGTGATTATACATAATCACCGGTTATTATAATATAATTACTGCGGTGATTATGCATAATAACCTGCTGAAAGATCCGGAAATTATATATAACCGATTATCACATGACCATAACATATACGTCTTCTGCAGACTTTTTTGGCGGTCAAGGGCGTTCAGCAATACGCGTTTTCCAGAGGCACGCAATAACTTTATCCTCCCAAAATCTGGAACTATTCCTAGCCCAGTTGCTAAGTAATTCGTTGTAAAACAAACTCAATTTATCACGTTTAGTTAGGTAGACAGCATTTGCTTAAATTTAACTAATAACTATGTTTCGCGCATGCGCAGTAAAACATTATTTACTAAACATGCTCATAATTCCTGTAATATTCAAACATTCTTTTCCAAATTTTTACAAAATGCTTCTCTAAGATATTGTTATCTTTTCTGTAAGTTTCGTATAATATAACAGAAAACTCTGCATATTATAAGCAAAAAACAGGTGGGAAAATTTGAGATTTTTTAAGAAAACCTTTATATCTTCCCAAATATTTATACTGAGTTTACGAAAATTCCTGTAAATATTATGCACATTATACATTACCATTTCTGAAAGTTTCATCTTGTCATCAGTATTTTGTAAAGCGGGGTGGGCCAAAAAAGTTTTTGTCTTCATCAGTTTGTAGACGGTCCCCTAATTGCCCTCAGGACCGAATCTTCAATGTAAAATGTGAGTTATTGTCTATTCTGTACATGTCCGAAGTTTAAAGGCAGTCAGTTAAACCATTCCGGAGAAATTCTAAAAAATGTGAAAATCTGCAAGTGTCCGGATACTTTTGGGCATATAGTGTAGTTAAAAGTGCACGCACAAGCACTAGACACCTAGTTTGATAAGAATTAAAGCAAAATGAAAGCTTCGTGGATATGACAGTAGCAGGCGCAAAATCCGGGACTTCCCCTCTCCTGGTCACTCGTTAACCCATTGCGGCGCAGTGTGTCAGCTGATGGTGCACCTAATTTCGCTCGCTTCTCAACCGTTCAATTCAACTATAAATGGAAAATAATAGGTTTAGGATAGGGCTAATAGTACTTCTTTTAGATTGCATATAGCAGCCTTATGAAATTTCGTTTCGGAATAGGAATTATTAGAGATCAAGCTTGGGAAAATTCCTTAACTCGGAGATCAGAATTTTTTTCATTTCTGGACGTTTGCAATTTTAGCAAATTAACTCGAAAATTTTCCTCCCATATTTTTGAAGTTTTAATTTATGATTTTCTGTAAGATTCAACAATATTTTTCCAGTGTATCAAGGTGGCTGTCAGTGTCTTGGCATATGAGGAAGCCAGCGCCAAACTTCGAACAAGAATGGCTGAAAAGAGTCGCCAATAACCTCGTCTCCAGGCAGAAAATTCGTGGGATTATCAAATTCATGAGCGAAAACAGAGATCTTTTCCGGCCTCCCTAGCCTTCAACTTTCCAGCGAGTTGAACTAAAAGACTCAATTACCGGACATCCCCCCCCCCCTTTAGAAAAGAAAGGAATAACAACATCTAAAGAAAAGCAATTACGAACTGATAGTGTAACAGTGAAAATGCCTGTGCTGTACATAGTGTAAATATTTCTTTCTTTTTGTTTATTTTCTTTTACTTTTTGTCTTAAATAAAATTCCCGTGTCTTGCCCATCAAACCGTTCAGTGACCTGTCTGGTCACGGGTACGGGGGTAAGGGACGACGTTCTGTTCGGTATCAAAGGGGGTTCTCATATGAGGGGGATGACCCAAAGGAAGACGACCCCCCTCGGAATGAAGGTTTTTTTTTAATTTGTAGATCCTATGTCTAGACAATAAACTAAACGAATTCATCATGTTTTTTCACCATCTTTCAAACCAGCGGGAGTGGCCTCCCCTAAACTTTCTCGTATACATTTCAAACATTTGTCATTTCCCTTCCCCTGCGTTGATAAAAAGTTCGAACCAACTGTAACCCAGAATGCAATGACTATCAGAAGGTTTTTCATTGTTGATTATAGTGATAGTAAAATATTGAGGTGAAGAATCATATTCAAAAAGATACGTATGTATTAAAACTTCGCAATATTTATTATTTTTTTTTTTTATCAAACTCTAGCAATGCAAATTCCGCGTGCGGAGAAGAAAACAGAATAGCTTGCGCATGCGCAGAGGTTGCTTCCAACACGCAAGTAAAACGAGACGCCCTAAATGTTTGCTTCCTTATAAAATCTCGCCGCCAGAATTGGTTTTTGGCAAACTGCCAAGTTTTCGGAGTATCCCTTTTTTGCACAGGCATTTACGCATGCACATGGAGTTGAACAAGTATGCTTTTATACAGACCACAGACAGTCAGCCCGTTGACGGATTTGGCCCAAAATTTTATACGGACCTACATTCATGACGACAAAACAGTGTACCAAATTTTATCCATCTAGCTATTCAAGTTTTTGAGTTATAGTGTTCGCATGAACGCGGACAGACAGATAGACTTCCCGTGAACGGATTTTGTCCAAAATTTGATAGAAACCTACAAATGATGTGTCAAGATCATATACCAAATTTCAACCCTGTAGCTCTAATAGTTTTCGAGTTATGTTCACAGACACACAGACATAATTCGAAAATTGTGTTTTTCGGACCCAGGGAGGTCTAAAACGTGGAGATTCGTCTAAATCTCGAGTTCGAATTTTTTGACGATTGCAATCATTTCTCTTTGTATAATTCGTGTACGAGAAAGTAAAAATCTAATGCCTTGCGCCGAAAAGGGTTAAGCGCATCATTTCTTTACAACTTATTTTACTCGTTATGCGAGGCTCTTCAGTATTTAGATATAAACTAGCAAGAGGAAATGTTTGATCCTTTGTCGAACTTTGTCCCCGGCGCTTGGCAGCGTGCCACGGTGGCAAAAGCAAAAGGGGCGGGAAGACCCCCCCCCCCAATTTTTTTCCCTCCTCTCCGTCTGGGTATTTACCAAGGAAATAAAAATCTTCCAAAGGAAGAAAAATTCATTTCGGAATTCTTTTCATTCAGTTCAGTGAGCAGGAAGCAAGTGAAGTAGTTTAGTGACCCACATCGCCATTAATTTCAAAAGATTTCGAATAAACTTTGTAAGAGTGGTATGAATTTCGGGGGGGGGGGAAAGAAACGCAGGAAAAGCGGCGATACCAAATTACACCCGAGTGACACAGACAAATCGCGATAGCACACAGTGAATGAACGACGCTATAACGCCAGTAACAGCGCCGAAAATAAATGACTCCAGTAATAGGAGCGACAAAAAGTTGATGGGATTCATAATTTTATACCAGACGTTTGATGGGTTCGTTCTCTGTTTACAAAAACATCTCTAAAACATCAATCTTGTAAATAACAAATTATTTCCCGATTCGTAAAAAATAACAAGAGCAATCATCTAATCTAAGCAGGTGATCTTCTTCAATCTTCTTGGTTTCAATGAATATATCATCGTTTAACAAGCAACACCATCTATCTCAATTTTTTGAAATTTCGAAGAGGAAGATAATAATCAATTTTTCACAATATATAAACGAAAATTGCTGAATTTTTTTATCATTTGATATGAAAATGAGACCGCATGTTTTTACTAGATGTGAAAAAAACAAACAAAAAAAACAACAACAAATATTTGTTATTGGTTGCGAAAAATCGAATATTTTCTTTCTCTGAAATTTCAAAAAACTGAGATAGATAGTGTTGCTTGCAAAGCAGCGATATTTTGAAAGAAAGGGGGGAAAATCCGATGGAGCGATTCAATAATAAAAGTTAAAGAAAAGGGAGAAAAACTTTTAAAAATATTCCAGAATGGAATCTAAACTTCTTTTTCATTCGCAACAATTCTCGGCAAAAACATTACTAGGCCATGCAGAAAAATGAAACGATGATAAAAGCATAAATTCATTTAATATAGCTGAATGAAGAATTTTAATGAAATATTTAAATCTAGTTTTCTTAAAAATTGAAGAATTAGGTGATAGCATTTGCTTTGCAAATTTCCATACCTCTTTTCGAGGTCGAAGCCCATAGTTAAAAAATGCGCTAGACAGAATATTCATATTACCTTTGATTTAAAAATCTCTCCCAGCCACGTAGCTTATTTTCACACAGAGTTGGTGTTTGCGAGACTACCATTAAAAACTACTAATTCGAAAAGCAGTATCTCCCCAGTAGTTCCCCCTCTATCGCGCATTTTCTCATTAATTTTACGAAGAAAACTGATAATCGGTGAAATTGAGTAAATGACGTTAGGGATTAGTATTTGGAATGTTTTTTAAGTAACTTTTTTTTTTGTTATATAAAAATGCGTGATACATTTCCTGCTTGTTCGTATCACACTAGTCAATTACGGGGAAATGACCAATGAGAAAAACAATAATACTTATACTCAAATAAGGTTATTTAAGTTGTAAGTGATTGTATGAAAGAAAAATATTTACGGGGGAATAAACACAAGACAATTATCATAAGTTTCAAATTATAAAACTTTTGAATATCAATTTATCATAGCAATACGATATTAAGGTGGCGTGGCAACGAATCCTCGAGATTTGTTGCTTAAATAAATACATAAAAAATGTTTCGAACAATACAGTAGAACTTCGATTAACTGTCCCCGTGCGGACCAGGGCTATGAAGGATAACCGAATAGACGGATAAGAGAAATCTCTCAATACATATGGATAGGAACGTGATTTCCCTGCTCGGCTTGGGGCGAAAATGAAAACAAAATCCTTTAAAAGTAAATTAGACAATAATATATTTTTACAAAACGAACGATATAAACTTCAATATAAGAGTAGTAATGCACAGAAATGCCCTGCGGCAGAAAATTATTATGCTTTCTGCGACAAACTCCATTAATACCAAAATCTTTCTGCAAGAATGTTCCGTGAATTAAGAATTTACAAATCGGCAAATCTAAGAGTAATTCATAAATAAAGTAAAATATTTAGTTTAACAATTTCAGCTTTATTTAGTTTTTAAATAACACACACACACCATTATAGACAATATTCATCTCAAATATGATGCAAGTTAATGCACTGCTTTTATTTTGTAGTAGCGAACTGTTCCATTAATTATTTGAAGCAAGGTAAACATTGAGCTTCATTATTCAATAGGTTTACAACTTTCGAGGTAACAAATTTTCCCAGCTTTTTGTTTCTATGAATGTTTGTAAAAAGCAGAGAATAATTTGTTCCATATATTAGATTTAACGCTACGCTGCTTTTAAACGCTCCCTAGTGTTTTCATAACCAGAAAGTGGTCCATTTATTTTAATAAAAGTTATCATTTGTTCCTATATCATCTTCATTTCATCTGCAGATCTCAATCTCTGCTTATTCACCTGGTCAATGCAGTCTAGTCTGCAGAAAACAAAACTAGCTCTGCACATTTGCGTGAATATTGTTACGAACATGGAAAGTAGCTTCCCAGCAATGTTAGTCTTATGGTTGGGAAGAGATTTTACAGGGGTGAGTATGGGTTGACTAGCAACAGCCTGGCCTGGACTCCTGACCTTGGCGACAAATCGACGATTCCAGAAAATGCGATCCTTTTCTCGATATCTCTATTAGGAAAGAAAATACGCTTGAATGTACCAGAAAACTCCATGCGACGTCACAGCCTGTCGGGAAGAGTATATAAGGTTCGGTCTTGGATCAGGGAGGAGTGTGTGTTGATCGACTGGAACAACTTTGGAGTTTCGTCTGCAGCGCAAGCTAGAAAGCTGGTGAGCTGAGCACTATTGAAAGTGCTGCGTTATTAATGATTTACTGACTGTGCTGCTAAATCTCAAAGTGCTGAACTGTTATTACCTGTGAATTATGTTGCTAATCCTGTGCTACGTGTTTTTCTGCATATTTGTGAATAAACGTTCATTCTCCATTATCCTGCGTATTGGACTGTTTACACCATACACCCACAGAACAATTTTAACTTTCTCGTATACGAAGTATACAAAGAGAAAGTATTGTAATCGTCAAAAAATTCGAACTCGAGATTTTGACGAATCTCCACGTTTTAGACCTCCCCGAGTCCGAAAAACACAATTTTGGAATTATGTCTGTCTGTGAACACGATAACTCGGAAACTATTAGAGATAAAGGGATGAAATTTGGTATGTAGTCTTTAAACATAATTTGTAGATTTCTACCAAATTTTGGACAAAATCCGTCAGCGGGAAATCTGTTTGTATGTCCGCGGTCATGCGTACGCTACAATTCAAAAACTTGAATAGCTAGAAGGATAAAATTTCGTACACAGTTTTACCGTCATGAATGTAGGTCCGTATAAAATTGTGGGCCAAATCCGTCAAAAGGTTGACTGTCTGTCGGTCTGTATAAATGCATCTCCAACGCGTCCGCTATCTCCACACGCATGCGGTCCTTGATCGGAGAAAGAGTAGAAATCGTTATGCATTTAATCGGAACGCATCTCTTCGAATTTGATTTTTTACCTAAATATTTTCTGATAAGTCATTGGATCCTGGGTTACAATAGGTTCGAATTTTTTTATCCACGTGGGGGGAGGGTCAAACCGCACCTCTTTCGAGAAGTATACGAGAAAGTTTAGGGCAGACCACTCCCGCTGGTTTTTGTAACAATATGTTAATTCTTCGAAAGAAAACCTTTGCCGTTCTGCGACATTGTCGCCGTGATTCTGCCACAGGGCAGGAATGTATTGTAACTTATAACCCTACGTTACTTTTTACTTATCGTATCTTAGACGATGACATAACAGAAACTGACGGTTAATCGAAGTTTTACTTTATTGAAAATCCCGTTGGACGTCGCGCTCAGTAAGATACGATAATTGTTTTTTCCATGATCGAAACTCTGGATCTATCCTTTATTTCCTGTTATAAAATATGTCTTTGGGAAACAAAGAAGGGGAAAAGTCTATTCCTGAAGATGCATTTAAATGAAAAGTAATAGCCTTTGTGATACAACAGGAATCGGAAGAAATCAATCTGGGAACGCTGCCAGAAGCTTCCAGACGTTAAAAAAATAGACAAGACAGACAAACAAAAAAATAACGGAATGGGTAAGCAAAAATATGACACAATTTCCACAAGCAATGGCATTTTGTCTGAATCCTGAAGTTTATGCCTATAAAACAAGAAAGCGACGCAACGGCCTAGGTTCCATTGAACTTTGCTGATTGTTCACCAAGCACTTTCAAGTTATGAAACTGACATTAACCTTCAAATCCTACTTAACTTTGAGACAGACTTTGCGAAATATAAATTCATCTAGCAGTCATCATTCAAATCGACTCAATTTTTTATATACCAGGCCTGGAAGGGTTTAAGAAAGAGGGGAAAAAAATCACAATTTTTGTGTATAATCTTTACGCTATGATTGGTAGGGGAAAAGAAAACCCCAGCAAACGAGTTTCAAGCAGCATATGCTTTCTTACAGAAGTAACACAAAATATTAACAGGGTCGTTATCGAAATATAAATCAGAAATAAAATCTCAGTGTTGGTTTTTCAACCATTTTCGGTTTCAAAATCAAGCAATTTCAAAATGCTAGTGTAATTTCGAAATAATTAGAAAAACGTTAAAATTGATATGTTTAATTGCCATTCAAACAGTTAAAATTCCTTACTTTATTAAGCATTTGACAAAAAAAATCGCAGAAATGCCAGATATAACAGTACAAATTTAATAATTTTTCTTAAAAATTCCAACATATTTTTGATTTAGATATTTACAACGTTCTTAGTTTGCTATTTTCTAAAGAAAAAATATGTAAGTTTCAGAATAGGAAATACTAATGTATGTATAGTAAATATGCTATTTATTCACCGTAAGTGAGGAATTCTGATACAAAACAAAGTATATATGTTACGGTCAATGTAGATAATCGGTGATTATACATAATCACCGGTTATTATGTATAATTACTGCGGTGATTATGCATAATAACCTGCTGAAGATCCGGAAATTATATATAATAACCGATTATCCACACTGACCATAACATATAAATATTAAGACTTTTTTGACGATCAAGGGCGTTCAACAATAACGTTTTCCAGAAGGCACGCAATAGCTTTATCCTCCCAAAAAATCTGGAACTATTCCCCCAGCCCCGATTTAACTAAGTAATTCGTTGTGGCTGAAATAAATTTGTCACGTTTATGATTGGTAGACATTTGTAAATTTAACTAGCCGATTATTTAGAAACAAGATTTCGCTGGATAAGTCACGTTGTTACTAGTTAACATTGAAAATTCTACAAATAACTCGCATTTTAAACACCACATTAAATATAGTACACGCTTCATTTTTCATTTCATAAATATTTCTAAATTTTGGACCTTATAGGGGAAATAATAATAAAAAAAACCGGAATTTAAAATTAATGCATCGTGATTTTTCTTAGAGTGAAAAATTGATTCCCTTTACTCATACGAAGATCGTAAAAACACCCAGGCTCCACATAAAAGCAGCGTAAATCAAATCCACTGCGACATTTATGGAAATATCACAAAGCGCAAACACGAACGAGAGACGGAATTTACAACAGTTTGCACTTCCACACAAAATTTAAAACAGATTTTGTCCATAAAACTTCAAAAGACAACGCATTAAAAAAACTGCACGTGGTGGATATTTTATAATACGAAAGGGAAGGACGAAACGAAATCACGTGAAACAAATAAGCCAACCATACATAAAAGATGACGAAAAGGAAACGAGAATTTTACAGCAGATGCACCTGAAAAGCAGCTTTCGTGACGGGAGTGTATCTAAGCGGCAAAACCAGTTTTACACGAATCGTTTTAATCGGGTTCACTAGAACTGGGACACTGGAAGAGAATTTCCGTTGAAATACATCGTAGGGATTATCGTTTGCACGAAAAGCTTTGGCAATTACAAGTAACTAACTACCTGATCCTGCGCAAAGCATCTAAGCTCTAGTGTCTACACTTTGAAATATATCTATACTTATAAAAGGCAATGTTTGTGTGCGTCTGTTTGTCTGCGATGTCCAGACGAATCTATTGCACTTACAGTCATGAAATTTGGCACACAGATGGTCGCAATGGTGACTGAATGCACCTCGAAGCCGAAATTTTAAAATTTAATCTAGAAATTTTTTTATTCAATGTTTTGTGTTGTTTTGGTTGATTTTTCGCACTAATTTTTCAATAGAATGGTTTGGAATAATTGTACGACAAAAATAGATACACCATCGGAAAGAGCACGCGATTTCCGTTCTAATGAAGTTAGTTTTGAATTTCTAACGTAATTTACTGAATTTTGAGAATTTTTTAAAAAATACCCAGTTTTGCAATCGAGATGTTACTTTTGTTTTTAAATTTGTTGCATCCGACTTTCTAACAACACTATTATTTTCAATTTTTTTCAGCTTATAACTAGAACGGTTCTGTCGGATTTAAAATAAAAATGGTTAAAATATCTTTTCCCGTTTTTTCTAATTAATTTTTTTCTGGACGGTCAAGAGTTATTTTCTTCGATCGAGTTCCTCGCGCGGCACTTCTTCGGAACGTTGATGCCAATTTTGATTGCCGGACGTGCAGGATACGTCATGCCCTTCACCTGAATGAATTACTTCGATTATTAATTTCGGATTCGATTTTATACTTTGCTTGCTGTATAATAATCATTTTCACGTTCCAATTTTGTAATATTGTTTTGGATTAACGTACTCTAACGTTAAAAAAAAATAAGCAGGAAAATCAAATGTGTATCTTTTGTTTTGATTTTGTTTTCAAAACTTTTTCATGTCATTGTGGGCGTTTTTTTTTTTTTTTTTCATTTTGTTCAAGACTTGATTCCACGGGCAACGCCGTGCGCGTACTGCTAGTATTATATATACAGTAAAACACCTGTTAACCGAACTCAGGTTATATGAAATGCCTCTGAAATCGCAAATCCAAGAAACACGTACTTGTACCACGTGGATACAATCGCGAAGCCGAGCCTTTTTTGCAACTACAGTCGGACCTCTATTTAACGAAGTCGCTAAATCCCGAAAAAAAGTTCGTTTTATGGAAAATTCGCTAAATAGAGATTCACCTTTTAAAATACTTTAAACTACACAAAACAGATTTTAAATTCATAAACACTAAACATTATTAAAAAAAGTAATTAAACACACCTTTATTTTGTAAATTAATATCTATTTCTTTTATATATTTTACCCATCAAAAAGAAATCTGCAAGGAAAACAAGAATAAAACAAAACATTGTCAGGGAATACAGCGTATTTTCAATTAAAAAAATAATTTTATATTAAAATTAATGAATTTTAGCATTTCATCATACGAAAGGTTTGTTGATTTCTGCATCACGATCATTTCCATCTTCATCATCCTCGTCTTCATCGCAATTCATTGCTGTATTGTTTTTATTTTTCACTGTCCACTTCAAAACAGCCTCATCCACATTTTCATAGACACATGCTTTTAAACGTTTTGAACAAGAATTCGATGAATCATAATTTTGTATCTTATCACGATTTTTTTATTATGGTTGATAAACTGTTTGGAGGAATAACAAATTTTAAAGCAATATCCTTTTTTTTCCACGCCTTTATCCACCTCATGAAGAATTAAATTTTTTTTTCTTTGATGCTCAAGCACTTTCGCTTTGATATTTTCCAGCTTCAAGGTCATTGATCACCATAAAATGTGTTAAAAGAAAGAATAAGTTTCAAATGTTTAGAAATATTTTGAGAAATAGGGAGAAAAAAAACATTGGATCACAAGAAAAAGTTCGTTAAATAGAGAATGCTATTCGCTATTTGGAGGTTATTTTACGAAGAAATTCGCAAAATGTTCTTGGTTTCAAGAAAAAGTTCACAAAATAGAGGTTCGACTGTATATCCTCAATTTTTTCTTTTAAGGTTCCTCAAGGAGGTCAGTGTTTAATTTTAGAATGCTAAAATTAAGGTTAATGGGTATTAACAAATATTAATTACGTTATTGTTTACCTGTGTCTGTCAGGTGCATTGCCCCGAACTCGTCGGTGCGAATATTGGGCCCGACGGAGGGTTAACTTTAACCACTTCCCTTACGTTTTTATTTAACCTTCTAATTAGATGAGAATAAGTAGAATGTTCCTCCTCCTAATTAGAATGTTCATTGCCCATTTGATATATATTTTATTATTTCAATCTATTTAAGACGGTAAAGGATACTTGAGGCATTGAAGCGTGTCCAGGTGATTTTTGTATTTAAAATTAATTGTTTCGTTGACTTAATTACGGATTTAAATAGCAAAAATTCTGTACTTCGATGCACGTGCCAGACACGTTATTGTAGGTTAAGGGGATAATCAGGTTCCGGAGATTCTGGATCACCGAGTCCGTGCACTCCGAAAAATCAGATGTCTACAACTTCGAATTTCTTCCATCCATAACAACATTTAACAACAATTTTTACAATTGACTATTGACAGTCGCCGCTTCACCTGCGAAAAGACACTTATCTGGGAAGGAAGACCTAAAAATAGCCGGACGGGATGCGTACGGTGACACAGAGTATCGCAACGAAAGCGGAGTGATCGATCCGGGAGCGAACGACTATTTGCGGCCGCGGTAATGATCAAAATGTAATATCGTCCCAATTCCTCTTCTTCCATTTACTTGACTTCCCTCTAATGGAAACGAGCGACTGAAATCGATATTTCCAGAGACAGCCCGCTCCCGCCACCGATTCCGCGCGTCTCGACACAAAGGGAGGCATCGGCTGAACATTCACGTGGCCGAGGGGAGAAAAGAAAAAGCAGCGGGTTGTGGATGAATATCGAGTTTTTGGGAAGAGTCCGCACATTGCGGCTATAAAAGTGTATGGTTTTATTTTGTTATAAGATTGGGAAAGTTTTAGGTGTTAGCAGACGCATAATACAGTAGAATCTCGATCATCCGAACTTAGTTTGATCGTTATTCATCCCGGAAACTAGGAAAATAGAGACTAAATTTAAAAACATGGTTTTATTTCTTTCGACAAGGTTTTCCAAAACTGTTTATTTGAAATTATAAAACAAGTAATATAAAAAAAATTTTAAAGTCAATTCCTACTTAGGTGATTCGGGATATAATGAAAAACGTACTGCGCATGCGCAAAGATATGGCTAAAATATGGGGGTGCTTTGATGATCCCATGGCCCATCCATATACCCAAGAACCAAGTCTGTAATGCTAATAGTTTTCGAGATATAACGAAAAACTGCGCATGCCTCATGCAAAATATGAAATGACAGACAAACAGACACACAAGAAAGCGAATTAATATTGCATTGTCATCTAGTTCTGAGCTATGTTTAAAGTTTCAAGTCTCCAGCTCATCGGGATGTTAGTTTAAAATCGATTGCAATATTTGAACAATATATATATATATATATATATATATATATATATATATATATATATATATATATAGGGAGAGTGTGAACTAATAGTAGGAATTGAATTAATTCCGCAATTATTACTAATATAATAGCCCAGATCCTTCGGTAACGCTCTTACGTCACCAACAATAAAACTTTCGTCATAACACTGCGAGACGTTAAACAGCATTATTTCATTGTTAGAGAGCCTAAATTTTAATAATTTTAAATTTAAAAGAGTAATTGTCGTTCTAACTTCAAATTTAATAGCTCTAAAATAGTGAAATAAAACTTGCTATCGATTGATATGAAATTTATCTCGCTATGATCCCAAGAAAATTTAAACTATATTTAATATATATTTCAAATTAATTTCCATTTTTCAATAGAAAGTAGGAAATTACGTCAGTGGTATGTCATGCGCGTGATATAGTTTGGACGCCAAGATGTATTTAATTATTTATTGCAATCGTGATGATATAATTTGATAATATTTTTTGGCAACGTTAAAATTTACACAAAGACATCTGAAGTAGTACAAGGAAAATTGTCAAACAACGAAAAATACCTCACACGGAATGTTGTTTACCAAGAGGTTTTTTGAATAAAGAAATATGTAATTAAAAAAATATTTCCTGTCATAATACATATGTTTATTTTATTTGTTTTCAATCAATATCACAAACATTTTTCTCGCATATATATCTATTTAAACACGTCAGATTTGACGGGAAATCTCTCGAATGAAGAGGCAATTTGCACCCGTCGTACCATGACGGGTGATTTTCTAGTTACAATATATTCTCTTTTATTAGTTACCAAACTTATTACAAGCATTTTTTGAAACAGTTTTGATAAGACGATTCGCAAACGTTCCTGTTTCTTTGCATTTCCAACGATTTTTTAAAGGTGTTCTTAAAAGAATATTTTCCCGCGCTCAACAACGCGCAAATTTCGGAAACATTTACAGTGCCATTTTTCCCCCCATGAAAATAAATGGAATTTCCTCACATCACTAATGAAGAGCTTAAGAATGGAACCGTGTTTTCATTTTTCCTCCCTCTAAATAACTTCTTGAGCTGTAAAAGATCAACTCCCCGTAACGACATTTTACAAGCCTTCGCATCGTGCAAATCCGCTCCAATGCCAACTTCGACAGCCTTTTCAGAAAAATTAGTCCGACTCTATTAAAAGATGATTAATTTCGATTTTCTGGTAAGGCTTTCGGCTTGGTTAACAAAGACCTCGGTTGATAGAGGTTCGGATAATTCAGGTTCTTCTGTATTTGCGTTTCGTTTTGAAGCCACAAGAGTGTTATTTTGGAACGGATCTCGTAAATTTGAACCGTGGTCAGATAACCAGGACGACACCCGAACTGGTAATCCCTCTAAGCCTAAGTGCTTCCAAAGACTCCTCCCGCATTGGCCATTGTTTTTAAATCATTTTTAATGGAATTCGAAAAATTTTGCTTTATATATAAATAACGTACTAAAAATGAGACTTTTTACAAATTCCTTTCAAAATTAAATAGTTGCATCGCTTGCTGTCCTGAAACCTACTTTTCGCCAATCGTGTTTCTAACTGATTTAATCAGCCATTTTAACGCATAGCATTAACATAGAATAAACTCCATAAATGAAAATTGTTGCGTTTAGAAATTTGGTTTAATCAAGTATGCTCCTTTATGTATAAACTTACTTTTCCATACGGAAACACGTTAGCAACGTATAAATGCAGGCTTCTCCTAAAAGCTTTAATAAATTATTTATTTAGTAAATGCACACTACAGAATAAATTCCACTTACAGAGTGCATGATACAGAAACAAACACTAAAATAACCGTTATACACAGATAGACACAGAAATCACCAAAAAACACAACACGAATTTAAAAAGCATACAAAATAAAAACACTCCCAGAACACGAAAGCAGCAAACATTCAGTCTTAAAAACACTATAAGACATATTAAACACATCGGGATCATCAGAGTACCTGTTGAAAATTTTGTAAAATTTATAAATACAAAAATTACGTAAGTAACTAAACCTGGTAAATACATTTACAAATAAACAACTTTTTTTCAAACTTCTAGTCGGCACAGCATAAGTGATACGGCTCAATATGTCACTGCAATCAATGGCATCGTTAATTACCTTATGATAAAACAAAAGAAAAGAGATTGCCTCAGAGAGAACTGTTAAGAAACTGCTTTCGATAACTTTGCAATCAAACCAGAAACGGTCAATTTTAACACCCTTAACAGTCGTGCCCGCATGTCATACGTGCGTCGAATTATCGCATTTTTAGTCTTAAAATCTAAAATTTAATCACATACTAGCTTTATAATTCGACACAAAAATTACGTAAAATCCGTAAACATCTCAAGTATTCTATGCCTTTTCAGATGAATGAAAACGACAGCCCCTTTCCAAAATAGAAGGGGGTCATCTTAATAGACAGCAAAAGGAAATGAAACTGTTAAGGGATTAATGCTCCTAGACAAGGTAGAACGGCAAATCAGCAGACTAAATTCAAAGAATGAATAATACTATACTTAATACAACAGTCCCATATCCACCCAGCCGTTGAATAACTAACAAACTTATTAGAGCTTCGTTCAGCAGCATTTAGATGCATCATTATTGCACTAGTTTCAGAATGGAATATTTGAGATGGCCTCAAAATGTCAACCGTTTTCGGAGATGAAAATATCAATATTCAGTACAAAAGCACCACTTCTAACTTGCAAATCACAACAACTTTAACTATGAAATTTTGCATGATGCCTAGTATCGAATATCACCAAGTACAAAAACCAGCGGGAGTGGTCTCCCCTAACCTTTCTCGTATACTTTCTAAAAAGGTGTTATCCCCCCCCCGCGCGGATACAAAATGCGAACCTTCTGTAACCCAGAATGCTATGACTACCAAATAGTTTCCCTTGGAGAGCGCAAAGGTCACGAATATCGCCAGGACGCAAAAAGGCCTTGAGTAATAGTAAGAAAATTGAATATGCAATTTGGACACTTTTTTTTTTAACCGATTGAAACAAAAATTGCACACAGATCTACAACTACGGTTAGAAAGCCATTACCAAATATCATTTATAGAAGTTACTGTGTTAAGGAGTTATAAGTGTACACAAGTATGCGATTATACATACCGACAGACCATCAACCCTTCGACGGATATGGCCCAAAATTTGATACTGACCTACATTCCTGATGATAAAACTGTGTACCAAATTTTATCTCTCTAGCTATTTAAGATTTTGAGTTAACGTATGCACATGAACACGGGCAAGCAGACTTCCCGTGGACGGATTTTGTCCAAAATTTCATAGGAGCCTACAAATTATGTGTAAAGTTCACATACCAAATTTCATCCCTCTAGCTCAAACCATTTTTGAGTTATCGTGTTCATAGACACACAGACAGACATAATTCCAAAATTGTGTTTTTCGGACTAAGGCAGGTCTAAAAAGTGGAGATTTGTCAAAATCTCGAGTCCGAATTTTTTGACGATTACAATACTTTTTCTTCGTGTACGAGAAAGTAACAGAAAAATTGAAGATGCCCGGATCAATTTTTATTCATCTAAGCCAAAGGGTTTAGGAGAAATAATTTTTACACAAGTATGCGATAATACAGACCGACAGACCATCAATCCTTCGACGGATTTGGTCCAAACTTTGATACGGACCTACATTCGTGATGATAAAACTGTGTACCAAATTTTATCCATCTAGCTATTCAAGTTTTTGAGTTATAGTGTTCACATGACCGCGGACAGACAGACTTCCCGTGGACGGAGTTCGTCCAAAATTTGATAGAAACCTGCAAAGTATGTGCCAAGATCACATACCAAATTTCATCCCCGTAGCTCTAATAGCTTTCGAGTTATCGTGTTCAGAGACAGACAGACATAATTCCAAAATTGTGTTTTTCGTACTCAGGGAGGTCTAAAACGTGGAGATTCGTCAAAATCTCGAGTTCGAATTTTTTGACGATTATAATACTCTCTCTCTTTGTTATACATCGTATACGAGAAAGTAAAAATAAAATAAAAATAATAACGTTACGGGGAAAAAGGGGCAGTTCAATAAAATGAAGTCCTACCCTACAGCGCACGACATTGTCTTTCATCCTTCCGAACGTCAATACACAGATAACGAAAAGTCGAGTGCAACAAATGCAAGAACTGCGATTTCTTCGACAACTGTCAGTCGATGGGACGGGAAACGGCATTAACATAGATTAAGTATCGATTTTTAACGAAGAGGAAACGGGAGACATGTTTTCACGCATACACAGGAAGCAGCGGAAAATAAATTCGCTCTCGACCGAGACATAGCGAAGAAAAGGCGAGGAAACACCCAAAAAATGTGTCGGAGTGGCAATCGATGTCTTGTTTCCGGGTCTAAAGGCTTCGATCGAGACGGCGATGGAAGATGAAATTCGAAAAAAGATGGGAAAACAGAGAAATGCTCGCAAAAGCCCCTAAGAACATCCAAGATTGCCCTTTTGCGGCTGAAACCCAAAAGATAAAATACAGTAGATTCTCCCTACAACGAAGTCTCCCTACAGCGAATTTCTCCCTATAACGAAATTTTTAATCGGAATATTAAATAACATTCAAAATATTCTCCATATAACGAAGTGGTTTTCTCCCTATAACGAATTCTTTCAGAGGTTTATCTTTTCGATTTTTGAAGAAAGTTGATAATTTCTGTGCAAACAAATCGCTCACAAGTGCCTGTTTCTGAAACCACTCGCATTGTTCATTCCAGTGATAACACATAACAATAGAATGCTATGTGAAGGGTAATGGAGATGTGGGGACTTGGGTTTCTACAGAGGGAACAACATTTCTACGGGTCAAGATTCCAAGAATGGGGGTGGAGTGGGGATGGAAACAGCAAATGGATGTGACAATAGGCATTTCATGTTTATCCGTACTAGTACATATTATTCTCTAAATTGGTGAATTGTCTTCATTTTTGAGCATTTTATTTATACAATAAAAATTAGTATAATTTTAACAAACTTATAATAAATATTACTACATTTTTAATTGAAAGTCATAATTAAATATTTTTGAACTTATAGAACATTCTAAAAGGTTTGTAACATTTACTTAAATAACTGCAAAAATCTCTAATCTCCGTGTAACGAAATCTTCTCTATAGCGAATTTTTCAACTGGAACCAAGCGATTTCGTTATAGGGAGATTCCACTGTATATTGCTCCAATAAATGAAGTTCCAATAAATAGATGTTCATTGGAAGAGAGATTTCTATGGACTCGACTCTGAACATCTTCGTGTAACTAATTAGTCATCCAAAAAGTAAATAAAAAAGGTTTTAAAGACACATTTTCATTAGCGTACTGAAAACTAGGGGAAAGTGGGGATTACCGGGTACCTAAGGTCCGAAGGAGCTAAAATATTCGACATAGAGCTTGCAAAATTTTTCTAAAATATCCATTGCTCGGAGTACAATATATCTTCCCAGAAAAGTCACAGTTTCATCTTTTTTCATCAATGATTTTTTTTTATATAAAAAAAAATCAAACTACCCGGTTTTACCCCCAAGAGGGGTAAAACCGGGTACACATGTTAACGTTATGGGAAAGTAGCCTTCATTTTTATTTTTATGACAATTTAAGAATGTTAGTTACAAAATTCACATGTTACGCGCAAATTTCTGAAAGGGCGCCAAATTAAATTTGTTAAGACGCTGATTTGCAAAATTGTAAAGCGTTATCAGAGAACAGGTTATTTTTTTTTCTTGCTCCTCAATTATTGTATAAATTAGGTATTTTCATTGAGGCACAGGCTCTGAAGTTCCTAGTTACGGTTCTGAAGGGGTGCCAAATTAAATTTGTTAAGACGCTGATTTCCAAAATTGTAAAGCGTTATCAGAGAACAGGTAATTTTTTTTCTTGCTCCTCAATTATTGTATTAAGTAGTTATTTTCAGTAAGTCACAGGCTCTGAAATTCCTAGTTACGGTTCTGAAGGGGCGCCAAATTAAATTTGTTAAGACGCTGAAAGAC
>BGPR01004539.1:0-46698 GCA_013235015.1 Araneus ventricosus | reverse complement strand
TTAAATTTGTTAAGACGCTGAAAGACGTTTTGAAAAGACGCTGATTTCCAAAATTGTAAACACGCAGTTATTTGTTATACACGTTATCAGAGAACAGGTTATTTTTTCTTTATTGCTCCTCAATTATTGTATTAAGTAGGTATTTTCATTGAACCACAGGCTCTGAAATTCCTAGTTACGGTTCTGAAGGGGCGCCAAATTAAATTTGTTAAGACGGCCCTGCTCATACGCGAGAAAAGCCATCCCCCCTTGATTTTTCAGCCAACCAAGGGAGACCAGATATCTCAAAGAATATTTCGTATGAGCTATATCTCCTTCATCCGAGGAAGAGTAAAATTTTATACCGTAATTCTCTTTTCGGAATCTCTATCCAAACAATATCCCCACAAACTCCATCGGAATTCCGAGGGTCTCAAAGCATCCACACATCTCCTTTAAGGCGCCAATAAAGATGAGACAAATGCGTCCCGCCCCAATATTCCGAAGACAAGAAGATGCCCCGCGAGGAAAAATGCCGCGAAAACATATATCCAGGCATCAGCAACAACAAGGGGAAGTGTCACTTACAGGCGGCGATAAAATTCCACTTTACGGTCAGGATATATATATCCCCGCACTGCACAAAATGACAAAGTTTAAAAGAAAATTATGCAGCTCTTTTCTTTACCGGAAAGGAAAAAAGAGAAAGAATACTCGATTTTCTGTCTCCTATCATATATACTTTTTGTTCTTGGTAAATAGAAAAGTTTTCACTCGAAAACCGAGGACTTTTTCCCCTATCTATTTACTTAAGATATTCCGTGAGCCATCTAACATAGCGTTAGGTAAAAAGTCGAAAAGAAATGGGGTTGTTTCCTTTTTTTCTGATTGTTATATTGCATACAGAGATTTACAACTATATTTAATCTTACAGGGCTTTATTTCAATATGAAATTGAAAGTTATGAAAAGAACGAAGCGGTATGCGTTTCGGTTATTGTTGAAAAGCGAAACCAAACCATTCGATGGAAAATAAGCCGCTGATATAAAAAATAGTAAAATAAACAGGTTTAGGCATTTATATTCAACCTTTTATTCTCAATGCCCTCCTTTAAATAATACAAAAAAAAATCGATTTTTTTTGCGCTGCCAATTGGGGTGGTAAAAAAAAAAAAACAATCTTCTTATAAATCATTAGCAATAGAACCCTCACCTACCCAGACGGCACTGCACCCCCCCCCAAAAAAAAAACCCATCGTTAAAAAAAAAAAATTGCAAAACTAATTTAACCCTTTATAAGACTGGGAAGCATACCTACCAAAAAATTTACCAATTTTCAAATATCCATCATAATCCATTTTTTTATCACTTCTGATCAGAGCCGATATCTCTTTAAAAACTTCAGAAATCACAAAAAATATTAATAAACATTTTGACGGCATAATGTGATTTTAACAGTCAAATTAATTATCAATTACTAATAATAATGATTATTTCAAGACGGTAATGCGTCTAAATTTGACGCTAGTTGGGTGGTTGGCGTAAATTCTCGCCAAATTTTTCGATGAAACAAAAAGATGCTCCAATCCATTATTTAAAATCATAACGAAGAAACTTTATTTGTCAATTAATTATTAATTAAAATTAATTTTACGTAGTTATTTAATGAATTTATTTTCTTAAATCAGTTTCAATTACAAAATTGACTTAATATAATATTACCAGAAAAAAACTGCTTTTTAAAGGGCTAAGCGATCTACTTACTACTCAAGTGTCAGAAATATTTGTCACTTGAGAATATCATTAAATACTTCGCTACAAAAATATTATTTCTTCCCAAAACAGAAAACCCATATAAAATTTAAAAAAAAAAATATTTTGCCTGCAATACAGCGGAAGAGTTCATTCTCTTCCCTCTCCCCTGAGAAGTAATTTTCACCAACTAAGCGTCCACCACCACTACTAAAATACATATTACTCAATCTTATTTAGACTTTCTCAAACATACTTTGAGATTCACAAGAATTTGTTACTTCTTGAGTAACATATTTCCAATAGAAAACATATATTTCTCGCATACCTAAGGTTAGAAATCATCTATCAACGAAAGGAAAGCACTGCAGCCATCTCAATACAATCAGATACATCGTTGGCAAAAATGACATACTTTCAGATTCACAAGAATTTGTTACTTCTTGAGTAAAATATTTCCAATAGAAAACCTACATTTCTCGCATACCTGAGGTTAGAATTCATCCATCAACGAAAGGGGAGCATTGCAGCAATCTCAATGCAATCAGATATATCGTTGGCAAGAATGACATTAGGGGAAAAAAGTATCTAGGAACATAATGACATGCAATTACAAGGGGATATCAAATAGCGATAAATCTGGTATTGAAAAAGCAGCAGTAAGCCGACATAATATCGGAAATCGATTCCAACTACTCATAATACCTCCACTGTCAAATGTAGCTGTATCTATCAGGAACGGCATAATTTCTGCGCGGACTATAAAGGTTTCTGCTGACTCAAAAAAGTTCAAACCTGGGTATTCGACAAGAATATTCCATCATTAAAATTTGAAGAAAAGCGTCGAATTTCTGTAAATCGGCGACAATTCCATACTGAGAGCGGGATATTATTTATTTACTATACGACAAAACTTACAGTAAAAAGATTTTAATAGTCTCCTCGCACTTAAAAAAGGCTGTTATAATCGAGAGACACAAACAATAATCAGATAAAAGGAAAAAGAAAATCCTAGAAAAAAATATAGATTTAAGGTATCCGAACACGTTGAAAAGTCGATTTTCGACCAAAATTCCCATTTTTGACGTTTTTGATAGTTCATTCATTTACCTTTCTAGAAAATATTTACTTTTGTCGGTACGTTAATTAGAAGATGAAATATTAATTTCTATATAACAAACCGAAAACCGGAAGTGGGAGTTTAATTAACAGAAAGTTGTCATTTAAAGGGATAGAAACCTGTCAAAAATTCTTTTAAACTGCATTTTTTCAAATTAATATGATGTCAGTATATTTTTAGGAATTTTTTTTTTAAAGTTTAGATACTTAATTTGAGCACGTGGAAAATCTAAAATTAGATTTTATGCATATTTTTCACACTTCAAACATGATAACTCAAAATATCATCATTCGATTGTTCTGAAATTTTGTGAACTCTTTCTTCAAATGTTTCTCTAGTGAATGCACTAGAATATGTATATTGTAACAATATTTTTTTAATTATGGTCTTTTATTTCAAAAATGACATAGAAAATTTGCTGAAAATCTTATAATGATTGTTAGATTAGCTCTAAAATTTTTATTTATCCAAAGAATGTTAAGATTCTAGTACAAGCACTAGCCCATAGTATGTAGTTTATTTTAGTATTAGTTTTATTTGAATTATTACAAAAGTTTGACCTGTAGCATGTTTGAAGTTTTTGCGAATTTCCTCTAAAAAGCAGCAGAATTTAAAGATTTTTGTAAATTTGTAATAATTTATACTCAAAAATCACTCTAATATTAATCTTTATTAAATTCGAATCTAAAAAACATATTTTGGCGTTTCTATTTCACAATTTAAAAAAAAAAAAATGCTCCGAACGTGTTCGGATACCTTAACGCAGGAATAGAAACGTCACTGCTGCCCTTCAATGGAAACATGAAGCCAATTTGATTCTTTTTCTAAGAAAAGTTCATTTTGAAATAATTTGAAGTATTCTATGGATTATATACAGGGTGTCCCAAAAGTAAGCAGATTGTTTAACCCTGCGACTGTGTATCCCGCAATTTCAGCGGGTTGGAAGCTAAAGTCTATTTTCTGCTGTATCCAGTGATTTTCATAGGCTAATGTGTTTATTTATAACTTTCATAGCGTTGGATCATACTAATAAAGCTTTGCATATGAATAACAACTCGCTTTGCTTAACGGTATTTGAACACGTTTACAAACATTGCACCTAAATAGTTATTAAAAAAATCTCACAGTCAGAGAGAGGTTTAAGATGTACCACAGCCTAAGTCGTACCTAATACGTTCTGCACTTGTTTTCATCGAATCAGCGACTAACAGCAGTGCTACGAATACTGGCATCGACGATGTAGAATCCTGCATTCAGTGCCGAATGTCGATGCGCTACAACCTGATCTCTATAAAATTTCGTATAGTGTTTTGTGCATATTTCTAAGACGCACGGAAATAATAGTAATGTTGCGGCGATTTTGGGACTTGGCGACATTTTTGGCGCCAAATGCTTGTCTGGGAAGCGCGTTGTCTCGAGGCTCGGCGAAGCTTGGTTCCCGAGATACGGGGAATCTTCCAAAAAGTTCGATTCCTCACCTCGCAGCATAGTCTAGCCATGGATTACATTTTAGTATTCTTACGAATTTGATTGATGGTAAAAACACGCCAAGCGGCAGTAACAGGCGCCATTCCCTAACCGGTCTCGCCCCCCCTTTTTTTTGCGACGTACAATGGCGAAGAAACCGAATATGCAATTTGAACCCCTTTTTTTTAACCGATTGAAACCAAAATAGGACAGGAATCTACAATTAATGTTAGCAGATCACATACCAAACTTCTTTTATCTAAGTCACTGCGTTTAGAAGTTATCGTGTTCACAAGCATGCGATTATAAAGACCGACAGATAGACAACCCTTTGATGTATTTAGTCCAAAATTTCATAAGGATCTACATTCTTGATGATAAAACTGTGTACCAAATTTTATCTACACAGATACTCAAGTTTTTGAATTATCGCGTTCACATGAACACGAGCAGACAACCATACAAACTTCCCGTGCACGGATTTCATCCAAAATTTGACAGAAACCTACAGATTACGTATAAAGATCACATACCAAATTTCATCCCCGTAGCTCTAATAGTTTTCGAGTTATCGTGTTCACACACAGACACAATTCCAAAATTGTGTTTTTCGGACTCAGGGAGGTCTAAAACGTGGAGATTCGTCAAAATCTCGAGTTCGAATTTTTTGACGATTACAATACTTTCCCTTTGTATACGAGAAAGAAAAAATGGTTCTTTGGACTCGGGGCAAGTCTGAAACACAGAGATGAACAAGATATCGAGAACAAGGATTGTAACCATAAAAAAAACTTGAATCTTGATACTTCGTATACGAGAAAGTAAAAAAAGTAGAATATCAGAAGAATGAAACTTATAACAAGATATAAATGGATTTTACTTGCACGATATATCTTCTTCACTCCTACGTAATATTTTTAATATGCCTAGTTTATCCTCCAGACGAGGTGTTTCTTGCGTTCCTTTCTTTTACAAAGTTATTAATGGTTCAATTGATTGTAATGATATAATGAGCTCAATAGATTTCGCTGTGCCCGCCAGATTTTTAAGAAACCAGAGCTCCTTTCCAAATTTAGATTCAAAATTTAATTATATTAACAGGTTCTCGTTATATAGGTTTTACAAAATTTTTAACACGTTCTCTGATGACATTTTTAATATGTCTCTTGGTGCTTTTAAGTCGAAATGTTTGCATCTTTCATTTTGCCTTTCTACAACATTTTAGATTTTTATGCCATTTGATTTTCCGTGTTCTTATGTATTCGACAGTTTTTTGGCGCCGTGTTTGATTTATTTTTATCTTAAGTGTTGCATCTTTTTTTTTTAATCTCAAGTCTGTATTTACGTTTTTAAACTCCTGGTGTGTTTTTTATTAGACTCGGTGTTTGCGTGTTTTGACTTTTTGACCCTTGCCTTTTGGTGTCATAATATGTTTTAAAGTTTTTGTGATTATGTGTTTTCGTTTTTAATTATATATACGTTTGCATAAGTTTTATGATTATGTGTATTCCCTGTGTTCTACTTTTTGCTTTCTAAGGCATATTCTTTTTATTTACTCATTGTGACTTTTGTTCTTTGTGTGTTTGTCAGCACTCTGTAAATGGAGTTTTCTCTGTAGTGTGCTTTTCTTTAAATAAATAAATTTAACCAAAAAAAAGGGGAGGATTTTTGTATATACTGGAAAGCCAAGTAGCAATTAATGCGCTGCAGAAATAGGAAACATTCATCCTCACAGTATTTCCATCGCTAGACAAAAATGCACCTTTTACTTAACCAAAATACCATAATGTCATTAAGTAACGTTATGACATGTTTCATACGGCGGCACAACAAATATCTGGATACCTATTTTCCTTTCCGTAGAGTGAGAGAGATATTCAATTAATCTAACGTACACGAGAGAGCAACCCAGCAGGAAATGCCGTTAGTTACTCTTTTGTTGGCTGACCTTTTATCGATCAGATGTCTGAATGCGCCTTTCTTAGCAGCGAAAGAATTCCATTCACAATGGAAACCATATGAAAAAGCCAATAACACAATAAACGGCTTCGGATTAATGATAAGGAAGCATTTCTTTTTCAATCTGATTCAAGAACGCTTTCTGCTTATTTATTGAATCGCAAATGGCTTTAAGCGACTCTGATAACTGCGACTGCACGTTAGAATACGAAATTTTTACGCAGTTCATTAAAATTCAGTAAAGAGCAATTTTACTGCATTCGCTAAATCTGAACTGTGTATATCTTACACATGAAAATGTTAACAGTAGACTGTTATAAAACATTTTAGAAATAAAAAGTTAGTTTTATTGTATTTATAAGCACTCTAGAGGTTTATTTTCAAGAAAATGGCATTTGCAACATAAAAACAATTTGACGAATACCTTACCATATGCAAATTACCTAAGGTCACAATCTTAAGATGCTATTTACGATCAAAAGATGCATCTTCTTTCTTTCCCTTAGTTTATTAAATCAATTTTCATTTTAAGTATCAATAATTTTAATTGATTTATTAATTTTTATTGATTTGTAATTGATTTATTGATTAAAAATTTAATTAATTTTAAATTAAAAACTGTAGTTGCTTAATAAAAGTACATTCTTTAAAATTATGGCAAATTATTTTAATAACTGATTGCCTACTCATTCAAAATTTTAAAAAATAAAAAATGTTAGAGACGCAAATATAAATCACTACACAATATAGGGCTAATCTTTTAGTGTAAGACCCGATGCAAGCATTTGAATTTTTTCGGACAAGTCATTAGCGGTAAAATGTCAGAAGATTACGCGATTAACAGCGTGAGGTACACTGATAGCAGTCCGGTAGTGTACACATACCTCCGATTTTCCTCTAACCTCCGGGGGAAAATACTGAGTAAGGCCCGGTGCACACTAGCCGATTTGTGTCCTTGAAGCTATAAAAATAACTATAGTAACCCACATGCCTCCTGTGGAGACACACAGAGGGAATGAGGGGTTACTATTGTTATTTTTATAGTATACAAATCGGCTAGTGTACACAGGGGGAATGGGGGTTACTATTGTTATTTTTATAGCTTCAACGACACAAATCGGCTAGTGTACGCAGAGGGAATGAGGGGTTACTCTTGTTATTTTTATAGTTTCAACGACTAGTGTGCACTGGGCCTAAGTGTCGCTAATTACTTGTCCGACACGGCAGCATCGCGGGAGGTACGTGTATGACATGTCTGACAGAAATCGGATGTACACACCAGGATAACACAAGTTATATGAGCCGTAAATACCCAGAGGGTTTAATAATCCACTTTTACCAAAAATATGCTCAATTATTTCTTACAGACAGAACGCCGCCTCGTGTCCCAGTACCTGATGTCATTACAGCAACTGTCCCGGTTGGGTGGAAACAGGACGAAAAAGTCAGCTCTTGGGCTCGGCCGGGATTTGAACCCGGGACCTCTCGCACCCAAAGCGAGAATCATACCCCTAGACTACCGAGTCGCTATTTCTTACAGACAACAAAATTTAGGCAACCTCATTTCTGATAACACAATATATATAAATTTGAACAAACCGAAACACATTTAAAATGATTTTATTAGCACAAATGCAGAGAATGGCCTGTCAGATGCTTCAGATCCAACCCAGTATTCAATAAAAATAAAACATTAGCGGGCGCACCTGCCAGACCAAAACCTTTCTCCACTCCCACGCATCACATGCTAAGAAAGGCGTCCAAACATTTCACACAAATGCCATTTCCGACCTAAGCGGGGGGAGGGAATAAATAGAATTCCACATTTCGAAGCCTCTCTCCGTCTCCCCCCACCCCGGTAATAGCGGCCGTACAAAAGGTCCATTTAAGCCTTAATTACCTGCAAACGGCTCTTTTCCTCCGATGAAAACCCATCGTTTGGCTTTGCAGTCAGGTGCAGTTAAGGCAGAACAATTCGGAAAGGATGGCTTTTTGCGAGCGAACCTGCGTACTTTTAAGAGAGCGTAGGAGAAGGCGAAGGCAATAATGATGAAGAGCGGATTTCTTCAGATAAATTATTGTACAGAAGTTAATTTTTGAACTTTACGAATTGTTGAAAACAAAATCTATATATTTAAAATAATTTGGTAAAAAACCTTCAAGTCCGCCAGCCTTAAACACTCAACCGATTTCGACAATTTTTTTTTTCCATTTGAAAGGTTATGATGTCTAGATATGTCACCAAGGATCGCCTGCCCCCCCCCAATCCCCCATTTTCGAACGAAACCGAAAAAACATTTCTCTACCATACATTCCCTATATCTTTTTACTTTCTCGTATACGAAGTATACAAAGAGAAAGTATTTTAATCGTCAAAAAAATCGAACTCGCGGAAACAGCACCTTTTTTGGGAAGTGTACGAAAAAGTTTAGGGGAGACCATTCCCGCTGGTTTCGATTTCGTGCAAAAATGGAGGGGGGGGGGGGCAGGCAACCTTTGATGACATATTTAGACGTCACAACTTTTCAAATGAAAATTACATATCATAAATAATTTAAAAGTTGAACACACACAGTCATTGATCTTACGTGCAACATGCCCAATACACGGCGGATTTTCAGTCGAATCGGGTTTCAAACCCGGAATCTTCCGGCCCCGAAGCCGAGACCTTACCACTATGTCACCGCGGCTCCAATAGAATACGTAAGCTCATTTGTAAAGAAAAATGGTTCGATTCAAAATATTCTCTACAAATCCGGAAAATATTGCAAGTTTTTTTGGAAAAACAAATCCTCAATAAACTGCGATTTTAATTGTCTGGAAATTTAAAAGTACTTAAATTATCCCACTGTGTTAGGAGACATTTTTTTGAAAAATAACACACACACACACACACACACACACACACACACACACAACACACACACACACGCACACACACACACACACACACACACACACACTAATGTTATTTTTCAATGCATGTTTTAAAATCAAAATATGTTAGAACTAGGCTCAAAATAATATTTTTTTATTTATATTTATAATGTATATTTGAAGAAAAATTACTAAAATATTTGCCTTACGCTAACAGCCAATGACAAATCATATTTAAATATACATAAATCCTTATAGAGTACATTTTATGACAGTTATAGATAACTATAGTTTAGTACTCAAATTTTCTTGTACTTCAAAATAGTTTTGAGAATGAAACTATTTACTAACTGGTAATTTTTCATAAAGAAAGCTTTTCGTTTATATTTCGCTCTTAAAATTAATACTTGATTTTTGAAATGTACCTTATTTTTGAGGAAAACATCAAGCATATTACAGAAAACAATCTCAGAAAATTTCAATACTTGAATAACTTGAGGAAATCATTGTTACGGTCGACAGTTTTCCTCAAAATATCATTTCTCAGAAAACATCATTTTTCATCACTTAAAATACAACGTTCGGTAATAAAACAGCATAACTCCTTTTGTAATTCACGTAGGTAAAAATGAGAAGTTTAAGCTATTAAACAGGCTACAAAATTAAGTCAAAATTTTATAATTTCATCAAAACGACGATTTAAAAGCTGATACCTTAATCTAGTAAACTTGAAGCTAGAATATGGTAACTTTTTTTAAAATGAAGTCGAGATTAGTTTAGAAAGTATTAAACAGGCTACAAAATTAAGTCAAAATTTGACAATTTCTAAAACGACGATTTAAAACCAGTCGGATAAAATGAAATTAACAGAAACAATGAAAGTTGAGACATTTAAAACTTGTTTAATATAATTGCATAATTAAAAAAATAATTTTCGTTTATTAAAAAGATTTCTTCGCTTATGTTCAAAAAAACTTTCCAGCTATACAAAAAAACAAAAAGGTGCAAGATAAATAAAATAGAAAGAAAAAAATTTTTAATACTGAATAGTTTATAATGTTACAAGTAGTTTTAGAACGAAATTTATATCTTTTGAAAATTGTTAATTAGTCACAAAAGAAATTATATAAGGATTTATACAAATAATCAAACGGAATAAGAAACAAATGTAACAAGACTTTTAAAATATGAAAAGAATGGATCACAACAATTTCAAATAAAATTTGATTTTCAGTTTCAAAACTGCTACATCGTTTGCTGTACTATATACAGTCATAACAATTTAAAGGTGTTTCAACTACTTTCAATCAATCATTCTTTTTCTGTTCCATGCGTACAAACAGTAGGTGTTTTTATTTACGCCATATCAATTTTTCAACTTTTACTTAAATACCGCACCACTTATAACAATAAAAATTCAAATCGCAAAATTCCTTCAAAATTCATACATTTCAATTACAGAATATTCCCTCTTACTACCTATCATAAAGATTATTTTTTAAAAAAACTTCCCCCCACAGCCGTACTCGACTCGAACATTCACCCTGTCCATTAATCTTCGCTCTCTTATTAAATCAGCCCCAATTTTTCCAGAGCAAGCCCCCAAACTTTTTTTTTGACGCCACGGGGCGAAAAACCGTCATAAAATGGCCCGATGCTCTCCCCTCCCCCTTGTCTACGGAAACAATTACGACGGAATATTCAGAAAGGCCATTGTTTCGGCTGCGAGACCGTTTATCGATTAATCTTGCCACGTCGGTCGCAGTTAGTGTCTCTGCACTTGCTATTTTGGTGTCACGGGGATCAGTCGATACGAGAGGAAGAAGGCGTTGATCGGCATCTTATTTTTCTCTTGCTTTTCAGGTCAGCACAGAAGAGAAATGTATGTAATCGTCAAAAAATTCGCTGAGATTTTGACGATCTCCACGTTTTAGACCTCCCTTGAGTCCAAAACAATTTTGGGAATTATGTCTGTTGTTCTGTCTGTGAACGAGTAACCGAAAACTGACTAGAGGCACGGGGATGAAATTTAGGTATGTGAGTTTCTACACATAATTTAGCGAGGTTTTCTATCAAAATTTTGAACAAAATCAAATCTACAGGAGTCTGTCTGCTGTCGAGTCATGCGAACGCTATAACTCAAAAACTTGAAGTAGCTAGATGGATTAAAATTTGAGCTTGCACTGTTTTGCATCTCTGAATGTAGTCCTATATATTTTTGGTCCAAATCTGTCAGAAGGTTGTCTATCGGACTGTATAATCTCATACTTAAGAAATTATCTCCTAAACCCCTTTGGCTTAGATAAATAAAAAAAAAGGCCAGTCGGGCATCTTCAATTTTCTGTATTACTTTTCTCATTACACAGTATTATGTACAGCAGAAAATATTGTAATCATCCATTCGAAATAAGAGATTTTTCACAAACTCCACGTTTTAAACCTCCCGAGGTCGAAAAACACAATTTCAGATTATGTCTGTCTGCCTGTAGGCAAGATAACTCGAAAACTACTGAGCTATGGGGATGAAATTTGGCCCTTGGCTTCTCTCTACACTTTCAATTTGTAGGTTTCTATCAAATTTTTTGGAAAATCCATCTACAGGAAGTCTGTCTGTCCGCGTTCATGAACATATATCCAGACCTTCAGATGGATAAAATTTGGTATGCAGTTTTATCATCTCATGAATGCTGGAATATATAAAATTTTGAAATCCGTCAGGTTGATTGTCTGTCGGCCTGTAATCGCAATAACTTTCTTAGCAAAATTACCTAGATAGAAATGAAATTTGGTATTTGGCCTTCTTACCTTAAGGTATACATTTGTGATTTTTGTATTAAATCAAATTGCAATTAATTTCTTTAATCCGATTTACTCCATACACCTTACTTTGAAATATCAAGTGATAAATACCTGTAGAAGCAATTGGTGAAACCATCAAAGATGAGACTCCTTTTTAAATACAAAACTGCGTAAATATCATTAAGTATCAGGAATTCAGATAACTGGCTGTACGAGACATAGAATAGGACGCTGGTTGCCATTGAAAATGGGCAACGTGATTATTCCAGTCTTCTTACTGATGTTTCTAATCTGCAGGCGTGAAGTGGACAAAAAATTTTCTAATTCATCATTAGCATGGAAAAAAATAGTATGTATGAAATTTGATACAGTATCGGAAAGGGTAAAACTACAACAAGATAACTTATCTGACATGGAGTATAGTCTCAAGATATATGGAATACGGTTTTAAATGTTATTAAAAAAAAGAAACCGATAGCAGTTGGAAACAATGTTTTCGACTATAATAAACTAGAATAGAAGGGTGAAAGAATTGCCTTTTCATTTCAGGGATTTCCCGTCAAATTTGACGTAATAACTTTAAATAGATATGCACTAGATGCGAGAGAATGTTTAACGATGAGTTGAAAAATCAAATAAAATAAACGTATGTTTATGAGAGAAATATTTTTTTTTATTTACATATTTCTTGTTAAAAAATCTCTTGGTCAAACAACATTCCGTGATGAGTATTTTTGTTGTTTACAATTTGTATAATGTCCTAATAACAGAAATCTCAAAGCGTACACCATCAGTAGCTTGTCAAACGATTTTCGAACATAAAATAATATATCAATATATAAACCTTGATCCAACGGCAATATGCAATAATAATAATCACATGCATCTGCGCTCAAACTATATCACGCGTATGATATACCCACTTGACGTGATTTACTACTTTCTATTAAAACGGAAATTAATTTGAATATATGATTCAATATATGTTAAAATTTCTCGAACTATCGTCATAGCGGATAAATTTATCAATCAATGGATTAGCAAATTTTTATTTCATATTTTTAGAAGCTTTTGAATAAAATTGAACAATTACTTCTTTTTAAATTTAAAATTACTAAATTTAGGTGCTTTAACAATGAGAAATAATGCTTTGTTTCGTCTCAGTCTACTGGCGCAGTTTTATTGTTGGTGCACTCAGAGGCCTACCGGATCAGAGAGCAGATCTGGGCTATTATATTGGAATGATTAAACGGCAATGTCCATTCAGGTTTTTTACATTACTATATAAATGATGAATGTAATCTCGGTTACAGGACTTATATCGATTAATCTTTCCATGTTCCAGGTATAAAAGTGGCACCTCAGGCACTTCAGTGATTAGTTGTACTTGGTTTTCTTCTGGAGAAAGATCCATTTTTTTTGGCCATACTGTGCCAGATATGGTTCAAATTGAGATTCAGTGATGTCGATTAAAAAATGTTAAAGACCATTTCAGTGAATCAGATATAAGTATTCTATTTTTCGTAGGTTGATTTAAATATAATTATGAAACAGTGTCATTTCATCAACAATAAGAAGAGATGAAGGTTGGAATTTCAAATATTTATGAGCGAAAAAAATTAAAAGCCACGAAAAAATAAGAGAAATGCCTTCATTTAACATTTTAGAAATATTTATTTGGATGATGATTATTCCTTAAAATGCTAACATAAGCAGGAAGAGGGGGGGAGGTGTTTTTGTAGCGTTTTTAAAAAATTCTTACTGATTTAACTAATGAGAAAGAGTAGAACAGCCACAAAACGGGAAGAGATTCAGCTTGTTATTTACTTTTATACTTGATTAAAAGAGTAATTTTAATGTGTTAGTGACATGTGCTATGCGATGTCCAGGCGATCTATCGCACTTACAGCCATGAAATTTGGCACACGGTAGTCAGTAATGTGACTCAATACATCGACGCCGAGAATTTTAAATAACCTAGAAAATTTTTTGTATTTAATATTTTTGTGCATTTTTAGGTAATTTTGGCACTTTTACGGCTAGTATCTTTTCTAATGATCGTTGAAAACAAATCAATGCACCACTGGATAGAACAAACACTTTTTCTTTCTAATGAAGAATTTGTTTTGAGCTAAACGTAATTTACTGAATTTTGAAATTTTTAATGAGTTTGCTATAATTATTTTTGTTTTGATTGTTTACGCATCCATTTTTCTAATAACACTATTATTTTCAATTTTGCAGTTATACAAGAACAGGTTAAAATATCTTTCCCGTTTTTTAAATTAATTTTTTGTCTAGTCGTTGAAAGTTATTTTTCTCTATCAGGTTTCCTTCCGCTACTTTTCAGGGAACGTTGCTGGCAATTTGATTGGCTGACGGTGCAGAGGAACAGGTGACGTCATAACCTTTAATTGAATGACTTTGATTATTATTTTCGGCAGTATCTTAAGGTATTTATTCATCTCACAAAATGTGCTTGCATTTTAATAATGATTTTCACGTTGCAATTTTTTAATATTGTTTTGGATTAACTTTTCTACAAATAAAATGTCATTACCGCGAAGAAAAAAAAAAGCGGGAAATTCAATAATGTGCATCTTTTGTTTTGATTTCAAAACTTTTTCATGTCATTGTGGACGTTTTTCCTGTCTTCATTTTGTTGAAGTCCTGATTCCACGGGCAACGCCGTGCGCGTACTGCTAGCTCATGCTAAGGCTCAATCTGAACGTTGAAAATAATTATCTCTTCAACTTTAAGCCTTTTATTCATCATTTTGTTACTACATCCGATGCTCATTATTGATTCAGATTAATAGGATTCGAGCTGGAGAATATCTGTTATTAATTTTTTAAAGAAGACTTTAAAGGAAGAAAACCTTCCTCGCGAATTTAATTATTCGTATGAATAAGTTGGGAAGCCTGACACCATTATTAAAATAAATCTTGTTTACGACGACCGAAAAGGCTAACAAAGCACACAAGAGAAATGAAAATAAAAGTAGGTAAATAAGAGAACCCGTATGACGGAAGATGCAAAACCTTTTGGAGCAAGGAAATCCAAAACCCGAACTATGACAGGCTGAGCGGGGAGAAAAATATCGCCCAATTATTCCCAATAAGTAGTCGTAAATTGGGGTTTCGTTACTTTTTTACAGGAAGGGGACGTGACATTAACGCGTCTAAAAAATTAAGTTAAAAATAAACTATAATCAACTACTTTTGCTAACCTCTAAGTAAACACGTAAAAATAATTTATGTAAAAAAAAACTGATAATAAATAGTGACAGCTTCATAACGATTTGGAACAAAATGAATAATCGGAGTTAGTTAGTTTAGTTATATTAACGTCCCGTTTTGAAGCAACACGAGGGCTATTTCCGGACGGACATCTTAATTTTGAACCACGGTCAGATGACGAGGACGACACTTCAGCTGGCACCCCCTCTCCAAACGTCCACGCCAGACCAACGGGAGGACGTTTGGCCACTATGTACGATTTAACGTGCAACAGGCTCCATACACGGTGGATCTTCAGTGGAATCCGGTTTCGAACCTGGAACTCTCCGGCCCCAAAGCCGATACCTTACCCTTAGGCCACCGCGGCCCATTAATAATCGGAATCTCTGATGTATTTTAATTAGGGATGTAACGGATAGTGATTTGGCCGAATAACCGAATATTCGGCCAAATTTCAGATCGAATACCAAATTTTCAAAAATATTTCACTTTTGATTGTAAATAAAATATTTTTCAAATTTTAAATGAAAAATTTAAGATTAAATAAAATTGAGTTTTTATTACTTGTATATATAAAAAAATGTTAATATTTTTATATATATTTCTAAAATTTTAAATACCTTAATTCCAATTATAAGAAATGAGAAACTCCCTTGATTATGGGATTGCTTCAAAGAAATAGAAGAGTCATCATTGTACAACATGACAATGGCAAACACAGAAGACAAATGAATGGACAAATTAAAATTACTAGAAGTAAATTCATATTTTGAGAAAGAACTTCCAATAGGTAGGATAGTTTCCACTTAATTAGTGGAAACAAAATTCGAAAAAATTTCCACGGTTTTCAAATTTAGCAAGAAAATATCTTTTATCACCTACAAGCAATATATAGTAGCCGTTTATTTTCTGAAGCTGGTAATATATATGAAACCAAATGGATTAGGCTTCTATAAATGATATGCAGCATTATTAAAAACACTTATGTACTATGTAACTTAAAATTGGATAAATGTTAGATTTTTTTATAATAAATAAACTGGAATGTAATCACGCATTATTCTTTATTAAATATATTTAAAACATTTTATCCTGAATTTATTCTGCCGAATATCTGCTTAACATTCAGCCAGAGAGAATATTCGGGAAATCGCCGAATACGCCTCATGCCTAATATTCGCTACATCCCTAGTTGACATTATACGTATAAAGAAACCAAACAAAACATATTCGTTCCTGAAAATGCTGAAAAATTATTGTTCTTGAATAATAATTTCAGGCCTTGCAATGATAAATTATATGTAACTTTAATAATTAAACCTATGCAACTTAAAATTGGGTAAACGTTAAAGATTTTTTGATAATGTACTGAAATGTAATTCTGCAAAATTCTTTGTAAAATACGTATTTAAAAGCACATTTAAAAAAAATTATTATCCTGAATATATTCGACCGAATATCTGCTTACTATTTGGCCTGTCGAATATTCGGCAAAAGAGCCGAATGGGTGCCGAATATTCGTTACATCCCTAATTTTAATAGAGCAATCTAGTTAACTGGTCACCCTTATCGTCAACATGAACTAACAAACAAAAGGGAGATTTTTTAAAAAAATTCTAGTTTGAAAAATACATACTCTCCCTGTTATTATCTTAGTTGATACATCATAGTCAGATAAAATCATCTTCACAAATTAAAAGCCAGACATAGTGGAAGATTTTAGATATAATTTTTAAGTAACTCTCGAAATAAGGATACACTTCCTAGTATTTTCCCGTTATCCAAGTACACAAAACGTTCTATTTTCTAGGATTTTTTAAAATTACGAATTAGGAAATAATGAAGGTTTTCAATATAATAAATGTAATTCTGTCTCTGGTGAAGCAATATTGAAACGTGAATATCGGTAACCTGATGCCATCCAGTGTTCACTTCATTAAAAAAACCTTTAGTACTTTATTTATTAACTTAAAAAAAAGAAAAGAAGTATATATCTTTGTTAGTTACTTTTTACTGATTTTTAAAACGTGTTAAGATACTGATGATGCAGAGTTTCTGAAAAGTAAGTCGACATCACTTCAACTTTTCATTGGTAAAAGAAACCAAGCAATAGCAATTCCAACACAAGCAATTGCTTCCTTTCAATCTCATCCAGGGTGGCTACAGAAACAGTGAAAAAAATTTTCCCGACTAAACTAACAACATTTCCCTGATTTACGGATATTAATTGTATTATTTTCCTGGCTTTCTCCCTACTCAGAATCACTGTATATGTACAATATACATTATTAAAAACACTTTTACCAGTTATTTAATATTGTGATGTATTGGAACATAGTATGAAGAATCGTGGAGCCTTCTTTATCAAAGATAATCTATTTATTGGACGTCTACCACAACACAAACATAAAAAACAAACACATACACTTCCATCACAAACGTTACAATCACTGACTTGCATCGGATTCCAAGTTCAATTTCTCATTTTTTCCGTTGCTAAGCAACGTCAGCAAAAGACAATATCGTTCCCAAACTATTTTTATTACCTTTAGAAAATTAATGCCAAACGATATTTTTAATTAATTTCTTTTTCAGCCAAACGATTTTTTAATCTAATTACTTTCTTTCTTTAAATATTTTAATAATTCTATAAATATATATTTTTATTCGTTACGAATATTACAATATGAAAACAATTAAATTTTTTATGAAATTTAATTTTTAAAAAATGAAATGAACATCCTAAAAAATCTATGAAAACAGAATATTACATTTCTTATATGTAAAAAATACTGGAAATTTTAACAAAATACTTTGCTTCTAAAGCTGCAAAAGAATTCTAAGAAACATTAAAACTACTCTTTGCAACACAAGTTAAATTATATTAACAGCACAGGTTATTATGTTATTATTATCTTTACTCAAAACTTTAAAACTGTTCAATAACTAATTAGTGCTCTTTGCATGAGTACCAGAATAACATGTTGCAGCATAAATATAAAAATAATATAATTATACGAACCTAAATAATATATATTTTAGCAAAGATTTAAACAAGAGAAACTGCCAAAATATTACTTCAAATCTTTATTCTTTAACAAATCATAAGATATTAATTGCTCTAAACAAAAACTTATGCTTTTATAAATGAATATAAGTTTTTTTTCAATTCCATTCATTATTACAAATAATGCTAGACATAAGATACTAATTTATAGATAATAACTCAAGTAACAAAATAACTATTAATTTCCCCTGATTTTTAGATATTTTTACGAATTTCCCTGACTTTTCCCGATCGATAAAATTCCCTGATTTATTGTTTCTGTCGTCACCATGTCATCTCAATGGTAAACTGAAAGAAACGCAGAAAAAAAGCAAATAATAATTTCAAATAAAACAGAAGTTTTAAGTATTTTCTATAATATTTCCAATTCAGTTCCTTAGCTTCACGGTCATTTCATTGAGCATTTTTGCTGATTGACAATCGCTCTGAATCTGACGATTAACAGTGGCATAAACATAATATTACAGACCTGGAAGTGTTTGTCTCAAACTTAACGTCGTGAACTGGAGCATATCTCTACCATTCCAAATAGAGCTAACGAAATCACTTTATTAAGGTACTTTCACAGTCAAGAAGTGCAGGTATTTTCCAAAAGAAATTGAAAAGTGAAATTTGACAAACAGCTTATAGAATAAATAAATCTTGCCTTTTAATAAAGCTGGAAAGCAGAATTTACCAAATATATTTGAAAATTACTTTTCGGAAAGATCAATCAATTTCACCCCCCCCCGAAAAGTTTAGAAGTATAACGCTAAAATACATAAATAAAAAAGAGTAAAATATTTAGACTGGAACTAGAAAAATAGTTATGAATGAATAAATGCGCATTATTGGATATCAACAATGAAAAAAAACTATTTCCTTTAATGGGTTCATTGAAGCGACAAAAGAATTTAACAAAACTACTAATTCAATAATTAAATCTTCCTTAAATATTTTTTATGTTTCATTCAGAAATTTAAAAAATCTTGCCTATGAATATCAGCTCTCTAGAGTTTAGCACAACTGTTCACGAGTTATTCCATATTTTTTACTTTCTCGTACACGAAGTATACAAAGAGAAAGTATTGTAATCGTCAAAATATTCCAACTTGAGACTTTGACGAATCTCCACGTTTTAGACCTCCATGAATCCGAAAAACACAATTCTGGAATTATGCCTGTCTGTCTGTCTGTGAATACGATAACTCGAAAACTATTAGAGATACAGGGATAAAATTTGGTATGTGATCTTTACACATAATCTGTAGGTTTCTATCAAATTTTAGAGAAAATCCGTCTACGGGAAGTCTGTCTGTCTATCCGCGTTCATGTGAACACTATAACTCAAAAACTTGAATAGCTAGATGCATAACATTTGGTACACAGTTTTATCATCATGAATGTAGGTCCGTATCAAAGTTTTGACGAAATCCGTCGAAGGGTTGACTGTCTGCAGACTGTATAATCGCATAATTATAAAAATTATATCTCCTAAACCCTTTGGCTTAGATAAATAAAAATTGGTATGGCGGTTGCTAACATTAATTATAGATCTGTGCCCAAATTTCGTTTCAATCGGTTAAGAAAAAGGCGTTGAAAATGCACAATTAATTTTTCTAATCCGATTCTCCATACGCATGCGTACTAGTAGCAACCTCTGTGCACGCGGAAGGATTACTTCCCTTTTCCTTGTTTTACTTGCGTGCTGGAAGCAATCTCTGCGCATGCGCAAGCTATTCAGCGATAACAAACGAGGTTATTTTCTCCTGCTTTCTCCCCCGCACGCGGAGCGGATCTTGCATTGCTAGAGTTTGATTCAAAACAAATATTGCTAAGTTTTAATATATAGCATCTCTTTGAATATGATTCTTCACCTAAATATATTTCTATCACTATAATTTACAATGAAAAACCTTCTGATAGCCATTGCATTCTGGGTTACAGTAGGTTCGAATTTTTGATCCACGCAGGGGGAAGGGAAATGCCAAATGTTTGAGAAGTATACGAGAAAGTTTAGGGGAGGCCACTCCCGCTGGTTTTTGCAATATATTAGAGGTGCGGCAAGTACAAATAAATAAAATATTATACATTCCACCATACGAAATTCCGAATTCAATTCAAGAAGCCTAAAAAACAAAAGGCATTTTAGTTTTAAAAGATATATAGGGGAGAGTGGGGTAAAACCGGGTACCCTTGATTCTGGCGCTATTAGTTCTCCTCTCAAGCGGACAGATACCGAATTACACTTTGCTACTCAAGAAAAAGGAACAGCCATAGTGGCGTGTTGTAGCTGTTGAATGCACTGCATCTGTGAAGGTTTATTTGTTTTAAGACGTCAGCTCTTAAATGTTCGAGTGATTTTAAACTGTCCTTACTTAAAAAATCATTACAGTTATAAAAACTATATTTATTCCAGCTTATTATACGTTTGCTAAGGATTTTATTCCCTATCAAACAATACATATTTAGACCAATATTTGCGTGGTTCTATTTCGTTTTTCATAACCTCTACACTCGGGGTGAAACCGGGTACACCAAGTGAGGTAAGACCGGGACAGTCAGTACTGATGATTCCTCCGATGAAGACGATAAAAACACATCCCCATACACTTTCTCGCATACTCCCAACACATGTAGAGAAAAAAATAAGCTAAAAGACAGTGAAACGAACAAGAACCCATAACGCAGTGGACAGAAAAAAAAAAAAAAAAAAACGAAACGTCATACCACGATTTCCGTAGGTCGTCCAACGCGGAAGTAGAATTAGAAGCCGGCGTGACTACCAATGATTATCAATAGGGCTGGGTGTAAGATAAAGAAAACGAAGCTCCCCTTTTTTTTTTTAAAGAAAAAAGATTGGACACAAAAATTCGATACAAATCTACCATTAAGATAAGAAGGCCACATACAAAATTTCATTTATCAAAGTAATTTTTTAAAGAGGTTATTGCGTTCAAAAGTATGCGATTAGACAGTCAACCCTTTGACGGATTTGGTCCAGAATTTGATACAAACCTACAGTCTTGATGAGTCTAAAAATGTGTACCAAATTTTATCCATCTAGCTATTTAAGTTTGTGAGTTATCGCGTTCACAATAACACGGCAAAACATTTTTCCCGTGGACGGATTGTGTCTAAAATTTGATAGGAACTTACAAATTATGTGTAAAGACCACATACCACATTTCATCCCTGTAGCTCTAACAGTTTTCGAGTTATCGTGTTCACAGACAGACATAATTCAAAAATTGTGTTTTTCGGACTCAGGGAGGTATAAAACGTGGAGATTCGTCAAAATCTCGAGTTCGAAATTTTTTGACGATTACAGTACTTTCTCTTTGTAGACTTCGTAGACGAGAAAGTAAAAACCAATAATGAAAAACAGATCAATACTAAATAATGTGCTCCTCACGAAACAGAGGGATCCGGTAGCATAAAAACAGTTTCTTCAAATGGGCTTTTCAGTGGACGAAATAATGAGATCGCGAATAGGAAAGTGGTTTGTATGTATTATTTACATTGATGGCACCTACGGGAGAACTGGAACAGATGAGAATTTTTCAACTTACTTCATTTTCTTATGTAGTTGCTCATTAATAATTTCGATCAACTACTGGATTCTGTGGCTCGAATAATCTATTTTGATGTTTTAGGCTAAAAATAAACGCTAGCGAAATAAAGGTTACTGAAAAAAATGTTTCTAAGGGAAAGGGTTTCATCACTCATTTAGGAAAAAACATGATGTCAGACAAAGAGGAGAAATAATAACAATAATAAGATAGTCCTTCATCTTTAGTCCTCAGTCCTTTATGCACTGGTGCCAAAAAATAACGCACAATTTTGACGACGCTACAAAATTGGGGTTAATATGGATGCTGATAATCGTGGGACACGCTGTCGCTGGAACTCGCATTTTACAGTGAAGATTCGGTCACGAGGGAAGTTAGGGGGGGGGCCACCAGAAAGGGATGAAGGCGAAAATGGAGTTCGATTCATCCTGTTTCACAGAAAGCCGATAACGAGATGCAACTTTCGTCAATGGTTAAGTTTGTTGTGCTTAGTATTTATATGCAATTTCATAAATATAGCACGTATTTTCGAGAAGATATGGAGGCTTTATTAAAAAATCCCAAATTTTTCCGCATGTTTTTTGCTTATAACATGCAGAGTTTTCCACCAAATTGTACGAAACGTAAAAGAAGCATTGTATAAAATTTGAATTAAAAAATTTGAATATTACAGGAAATATAAGCATTTGTAGTAAATACTTTTTTACTGCGTATGTGAGAAACGTAACGTAATATTTTTTCATAACTTCAGAGCCAAATATATTGGGCAACTTATATAAAAATTCCGGTTCAATACTATTAGTATCCAGAAAGATATCGACATTACAACTTGATGAATTTCGGTACACTCTAAGAGAAGCTAAATGATGAGGTTTCTTGCACAAACTAATATTTTTTAAACTTGAATCTTCGAATAGTAATCGCCGAACTGTAATTTAAATTACGTATTTAATTTATAAGTAGGGGAGACCAGGTACAAAGGTCCACTTTTGTAAATTTTGAATGTTTACTTTAAAAGTACTGATTTTTTTTGCTTGAAAAAATGCATACATATTCTCTACATATTAAGGTTTATATTACACTCACTCTAAATCCATAATTATCTATACTTTTTCTAATATTCATTTTTTAGTAACTAGTGCCAAAGTGGACCATTGTACCCCAAGGCAAGGTACAATGGTCCACAGCATGGGGTACTATGAATCAGCAGTAAATTTTTAAAAACATAGAGTGCATTTTTTAATAACACAAAACATAAAATGTACATATTTGTTTATTCATGGCTTCAGTTCATACATATAGTGCAAGATTAATGAATATTAAAGTTGGCAAAAGACACAGTAAAAGAATTTTGTGTTAGTGAAAATCTCCTGTTTTCTTGCGAAATTGTAGCTTCTGGAAGACTCGTCATAATATCTTGAACATTTACAAGAGATTGGTGATCTAAGAAAATGCTTTCATGGGACAGTATTAGCCTCTTTTTTAAATTAATTTTATATCATTTAACACTTAATTTATGTATAAATAGATGCAAACTCTAATAGGTGCATTTTTAAAAAGAATTATACTATTTTATTTAATTTTCCCTTAATATATAGCTAATATCGCTAAAATATAAGAATTAAAAATTTACTGAATGTTAGTAAAATTTTTACAAGAAAAAAATCTCAAACAAATAACATAAAATCTTGTTTATAATTCTTTGATGCATAATTAGGGTTAATTCATAGAATACACTTCCAAAATGTGTACACTACATGATTCAATGATTAGTTAATTCATTAAAATAAAATAACTTGCTTATTCGCATATAATGTCCGACTTTTAAAAGCATATGGGATACAGAACTGGGGATCGATTATGGTTCATTGTACCCCAGGTTTGGGTGTTCCATTGTACCCAATGTGGAACTTTGACAACAAATTGATAAAAAAATAAGAAATTTTATATTCAATTATTTTAGCTGCATTAAATATAACAACATATTATTTTGCCTTTTATTGCATAATAGAGTAATGTTTTCTGAATCACAATTCTTTAATCCAGAGAAGAAAATATGCTCGACTGAAAATATTTACTTTTAGCTACTACAAATCACCACTCAAGAATAACATGGCTTAATTGTCGGTTAGGCACACGGTTTTGAAGTTTTTTTTTCAGCACTACAGACATGACATCTATGTGCCAAAATATGAAACATTCAAAAACATATATAAAATAAATAATAGGGGGTGGTTCAGTGTACCCCGGTCTCCTCTATACACGAGTATCCAGGATATTCAACTTTCATAAAATTCAATATTACTGTTCGAAGTACACATGTGCGCAAAGACGGACAGACAAAAGAAGAATTTCGACCAAAATTTGATACAGATTAACGATTTTAATGAAAAGACCATATGCCAACTTTGATTACTCTAAGATTTTGCGTAATAGAGTTATCACGTGCAGAGATGAGCAAACACAATTCAGAAATGATTTTTTAGGATTAAGTGAGGCAAGAAATATGAAGATTCACCAAAATGGCGAGATGGAATATTTTAAAGATTGCAATACTTTATTTTTGTATACTTCGTACACGAGAAAGTAAAAAAGATATACAAAAAGAAATTGTAAAGGTTTATAAATTAATATCGGAAGTTCAACTTGAATTCCGAATACAACAATTGAATATATTCGAACAAAACTCACAATTTTCGCAAACGGATAAAACAATATGAAGTGACTTCTCAAAAGTAACTAATAAACTGTAGAAAACAACGTAAAAGGTACTCATAATTCTAAAAGTTAAAGACGTTTATAACACTTTTTTTCTTTAGCTTCAAAGTCATTTTCAAATCTTTGGTCAAACGATAAACGCATTCTCTAAAGCAATCTTCTTTTTCACCTTCAAATCAAGGAGTCAATTTTAAACACTTTTAAACAAACGGCAAGCATGGCTGAGATTCGACGACCACGGTAATGACTTAAGTTACTTAACACAGACCTGTATTCATTGGAGACAATAAGCTCCAGTCTCAACCGTGAAAAAAAGAGCTTTCTTTCTTCAGAAAAGTTAATCCTTTTCCGACCGAAATAATCAAAGTCAAATAATTAAAAAGGGATTTAACGCACAGCGAGATAGGAAGTACCGTTCTGTTTGCTGAAGGAGGACAGATTTCTCATAGCTTCGAAGACACGCTACAGTGACACAGTTTTAGAATTAAATAGAAAAAAAGAGTGTTAATGCCTACTGAAACACTTTCCACTCTCGTTTTCTTTTGCATTCTTTTAAGCTGCTTTGCTTCGTTTCTTTCTTTTTTTTTTTTTCACTTTTCATGGTTCTGAGGAAAGTGAACAGCTTTTTGAAAAACGAAAGTCAACAAACTAATCCCCCTTTCGTAACTCATTGCATTCAAAAATTTATCTACCATGTACTAAATAAAAGACTGTAAAGAAGATTTGTAAAGATTTTGTAAAGTTAAAGGATAGTTTTTCTTTCCAACAACGAAAATCTGTTTCCGTAGGATAAAAATGATTCGACAAGAAGATACAAATAGAAGTTCGAGATTTAAAAATGTTTTGCGAAGCAAGCAGTGATTTTGCAATCCGTCTTTACCGTTTTAATTCCTTATTATTATAGAAAGAGGAGACATTTCCGTAAGAATCAAATTTTGATTTCTTTTTTTTCTATTTTGATAAAGAATTTCGGCATGTTGTATTTGCTCAATCAAATGCATTCTAGTAATATAATTTCAGCGATTTTAAACACAAAAAAGTAATACACGATACAAGAGAAACACATACATCGAAATGTTTCTTTTTTTTTTTTTTTCAAAAATCCAAGTGCTGAATAACAAAATAGGTTTAAATGTGTTGACCGCAAGCAAAATACATTTGAATAGAGGAAAAATCTATGCCATATGTAAGCAAGTGTATAGCATTTTCTATGTATCGATAGTCTGTCTTCATGATTTGCAAATGTATGTCAAAGTACAAAATACATATTTCGACCACAATTTTGAGAATTTCACGCCCTAACTGAATAGGCCTAACAAACAGATTTAACAGCCAGTGTGCAATTAGACCACGTACAATTTAGTAGTTTCTTTTTGTGGAATATTATATATATATATATATATATATATATAATGTAACAAATAAGAAACAATCATAACAGAATTGTAAAAGCAACATAATCAGCATAAACATTCATAATACAAAATGCCAAGAAAAATCTGCGGGAAGAAAATGCCGAGAGTTCTTATAGAAAGAAAATAAACAAAAGGGATATATAATATAAAAGGGGAAGATAATATAAAACATTGAATTTCAACGTTGATTGATTTTCATGACACACATATTATATATATATAATCAAAACCAACATATAAACACAAAATAAAAACTCAAAAACAGTAAAAAAGGACAAAATGGCTAAATAGACAAATACCAGAAAAAACCAAAAAAATTGAAAAATATCATAGCGAGCCGCTCGTCAGGAAGAGAAGCTCGCTCATGATATTAATTTGTGCTTTTTTCTGCTGACGACAAACGAAATCCGTTAAAAATTGCCGTCATCCCCTCTAAAAACACAAAACAAACGAAAATGGAAGATATATATATATATTAAAAATGACAAAACAGCTTTGATTCTAAAAACAAAAGAAAGTAAGGAAAGATGGATTTTCAAGGTCCACTTAAAATTTTTCTGCTCAGTAAAGGCAGTAGTAGGTAATTCCCCTTGGTTTGGCATATCTAGTCAAGTCCATAAGTCAAGATAAATTACAAGCACGTCATTTTCTGTTGGTGAAAGCGACCTTGGAGCACATGAGGTAGAATTTCGACTTGCCTCCAATATCAGATGGGTCAATTGCTTTCGTGGATTAGTTTTAGGAGAAACTGGTCCACATTCGTTTTCTGTTTGGAGGAAAAACATGAAAATCTCCAGCACCCAGCACGATCACTACGATCGAACAATTCACTGCTAAAGTGCAGATCGGTCAACCAGTTGTCGAATAATGCTGGTTAAGAGCTAAATCAGAAGACCACATGATGTGACAATCCGCTCTGTATTAGTACTCTATTCAAGTATTTTCCCGTTCATATACCAGATGATCCAAAAGTCAGGAAAAACTTAAAGTTTGAATCGCGTACAAACGCGATCCTCCCCAAAAGTTATGCGTATCAGGTGTTGCACAAACACAGCGATATATGGTGCCCATCTTTCAAAAAGGTGACTGTGTGCAGTGCCTGTTGAGCTTGCAGTTCTGGAACGACGTCGTTCTATAACAATACTAGAGCGCTAACCAGTGACAGACTGTTTTTAAACACGTCCCTGAGACTTTCTCGGCAAAAAAGACCGATTAAGAAATCAGCGGTGAAGCCACGCCAGACATCTTTTGTCCGAAAACAAAACTATCCAACTTCCTTTTTGCTTTCGTCATACAATATCCGGCTTCTTTTCCACCCCTTCGGCACAAATCTTTATTCGCTTTCAAATGATCAATTCTTAAACTTTTCCATGACTTTTGGATCTCCCGATACAATGTCAGCAGCCGAAGATCCCGTCAACAAAATTTAATTCCGACAAATAAGCGACCATGCGACACTGACCAAGAGATGGCACCGGGATATTATTTTAGGAACTCTTATCAGTTATTTAAAATCTACAAATTCTGAATACATTTTGGCTGTTTAATTATCCTCTTTAAACCCCGCATCCATTTTAATGAACATTTGTGTTTTATTTACAAATAAAGTTTTTTTCCCATTCAAAGCCCTTAAATCTCGCTGTCCAATGCTCCAGATGGTCCCATGCTGCCATCTATTAATTAAGCATAATTAATTATATGTAGTGTTGTATAATCCTATCAAGAGCATTAATCTCGATTTTTGTGACAATTTATCGAATATTATACCTTAGGTTTCAAGAGGTTATATATAACTGGTTTGTCGTTATATAATATCCGGCTTCTTTTCCACCCGTGTGGTGCATACCGCTTCCTTATTCCTTTCTGTATTATCAATTCTTAAAATTTTTCATGACTTGGGGATCTCCCGATACTTCGTCAACAACCGAAGATTCATTCAAAATAAAAATTCCGACAAGTAAGCGACCTGGCGACAGTGGCCATGAAATAGCACAAGGATAATATTTGAAGAACTTTTTCCACCTATTAAAAATCTAAACACTCTGAATACATTTTGGCTGTTTGATTATCCTTTTGAGACCCAGCGTCCATCTTAAAGGACATTTGTATTTTATTAAAAAAAATCAATTCAAAACACTTAAATCTCGCAGTCCAATGCTTTGGATGGTCCCATGCTGTTATCTATTAATTATGTATAGTTAACCCTTAAAGTGTTGCCTTTAAGCAACATACCCAATTCTGTCTTCTAAAAACTTGAGAATAAGACCGAAGCTCTAATGCCTGTTCTTGCCAATAGGATACATATTGAAATTTTTATTACATCAATTTACAACATATAGATGGCAGCCCGAGCGCTGATAAAAAAATAAAAATAAATTGATGTTTTTCACTTGAAGCTGTATCTTTTTAGCTTTGTTTGCACGCTTCAGAATATCATTTTATTCTACAGTGTTGTAGGAAATTCCTTATCCGTATTATTATTTATTAAAATTCATCTATGTTTCACTTATAGAATTTTATCGAGGAAATCTTTTTCAGAAATAAAGCCCAGTGTTGTCAGTTAGTAACAAACTGTTTTTGAGCCATAAACCATACTTAAAACAAAATAGGATTTTGTAAAGTATTTTCTCCCAATCTTTTATTCAAGAAATGAAAATCAAAAAACATTTCAACCAATTTTTAAAAAATCGGCTTTTTTAACGGTTAATTTATTAACTATATTAATTAATATACAATTAATAAATTAATTATCTTATAGTGTTATATGATCCTATCGAGAGTATTAATCTCGATTTTTGTGAAAACTGGTCGAAAATTATACCTTTGTGTCTGAAGAGTTTATATAACTGTTACATTTGAATCTTCACAGCGAACGCATTCACTTCGAAGTTGAAACAAAAGGCACTCGGGCATTTCCGCCAACAGCAGCAGAGGCAATTACGGCAGCGCACAACAGTTCCAGATAATAACAGCGCCTTAAGATGGTTACGGCCGCCCTCAAGGAGCCGTAATGGATCCCATCGATTTTCCATTAAAAATATCCGGAGCGAAAATAGCGGAGACATATGTTTACTGCTTCTATTACCGACAAATCACAAACATCCTTGACCCGAATGGGCGGTCAGAACGCTGCATTCGCCTTTATCCCGAAACCCTAAAACTCTGCACGAAGAAGAGGTCATCTGCATAATTAGACGATGGGCATCGTCTGGTCTAAAGAGGCATTCACGCCCCAACGGGTACAAGAACAAAAATCAATACCACTCTTACGCAAGCTATAACTATGAATAGGGTAAAAGACTACGGAAGTGCACGTAGCTTGTGTTCTCTCAGCCTCAAATTATGATAATTCAGTGGCGTGGAAAACGCACTTGCGCTAAGCGGGAGAGGTGATTTTAGGCTTATTTTGGAATCATTCCAATTTGACCAAAACCTTACAAGAGTTGCCACTGAATATACATAGTGGGTAAATAACCTGTGAATGATTTAAAGAGCATTTCTTCGTGGATTATTAAATCCCGCAACATTGTTTATGAAGACTTAATACAGTGGAGTCTCCCTATAACGAAATCGCTTGGTTCCAATTGAAAAATTCGTTATAGAGAAAATTTCGTTATAAGGAGATTAGAGATTTTTGCAGTTATTTAAGTAAATGTTCCGAACTTTTCAATAGGTACGATAAGTTCAAATGTATTTAATGATGACTTTCAATTAAAAATGAAGCAATATATATTATAAATTTGTTAAAATTATACTACTTTTTATTGTATAAATAAAATACTCAAAAGTTAAGACAGTTCACCAATTTAGAGAATAGCTTATACTAGTATGTACTTATGTTTATTTTACTCGAAAAATTCCGTTATTTTACAATTCTTTGCATTTCGTGATGTTAAATTTTCAGAAAAATTTTCACATTTTAAGAGTGAGTGGTTCCAGAAACAGGCACGTGTAAGCGAATTGGTTGCACAGAAATTATCAACTTTTCTTGAAAAATGACAAAAATCGAAAAGATAAACCTCTGAAAAAATTCGTTATAGGGAGACAACCACTTCGTTATATGGAGAATATTTTGAATGTTATTTAACATTCCGATTAAAAATTTCGGTATAGGGAGAAATTTGCTGTAGAGAGACTCTACTGTACTTCCGGAACAGATCGAGGAGGCTTTATACCACGTAATATAATCATTTTAGAATCAAGTTTATAAAAGGATTTCATACAGCATACACAAACTCGCATCATTGCGCTTATTAAATGTGTCCAGTTTAATAAGTAAATAATAATAATTAATTCATTTTAATTAACGAGTCGATTAGAAATTTTTTTTCACTGATCTCTTTTCATACAATACTTTTCTTTTTAATAATTTTATTCCTTTTTACTTTCTCGTACACAAAGAGAAAGTATTGTAATCGTCAAGAAATTCGAACTCGAGATTTTGACGAATATCCACATTTTACACTTGCCTGAGCCCGAAAAACACAATTTTGGAATTATGTGTCTGTGAACACGATAACTCTAAAACTATTAGAGCTACGGGGATGAAATTTGGTATGTGATCTTTACACATAATTTGTAGGTTTTTTTCAAATTTTGGAGAAAATCAGTCTACGGAAAGTCTGTCTGTCTGTTTGCGTTCATATGAACTCTATAACTAAAAAAATTAAATAGCTAGATGGATAAAATTTGGTACACAGTTTTAACATCATGAATGTAAGTCCGTATCAAAGTTTGGACCAAATCCGTCGAAGGGTTGATGGTCCGTCGAACTGTATAATCGCATACTTGTAAAAAGTATATCTCCTAAACCATTTGGCTTAGATAAATAAAAATTCTTATGATGGTTGCTAACATTAATTATAGATCTGTGCCCAAATTTCGTTTCAATCAGTTAAAAAAAAAAAAAAAAAGACGTTCAAATTGCATATTCATTTTTTTTTTAACTTGCGTACTGGAAGCAATCTCTGCGCATGCGCAAGCTATTCAGCGACAGTGAACGAGGTCAATTTCTCCTGTTTTCTTTTCGCTCGCGCACGCCTTAGCATTAGCGGAGCTTGCTAGAGTGCGATAGAAAATAAATATTGCTAAATTTTAATACATACGCATATCTTTGAATATGATTCTTCACCTAAATATTTTACAATCACTATAATTTACAATGAAAAACCTTATGATAGTCATTGCATTCTGGGTTACAGTAGGTTCGAATTTTTTATCCACGCAAGGGGGGGGGGGGAAATAACAAATTTTTTAGAAGTATACGAGAAAGTATAGGGGAGGCCACTCCCGCTGGTTTTTACAATAAATAACAAGAAGGACCGGGTTCAGTTTATTTGGCGATTCGCTTCATATTAGGTTTTTGGAAGTTTCTACTTTTTTATCTAATCGATAAGAACATAAATAAATGAATAACTTCCCACAACTTCGACTATTTTTTAAAGCTTATTCTTCAAGTTGAAACCATCTCACTGTCAGCTTTAGATCTCTGAATAATAAAAATAGCTGATATAAATAAGCCAAGAAAAGTCATGTTTAGGACCACGCCTCGCACTCGAAATAAAATGTACTGAAGTCTAATAGGTAATATTTATGGCAAATTAAACAACAATAATTCACATTTGTCAAGAAGAATCAAGTTTCTTTTCAAAATAGAAAACGGTTTGAAATTTTGAAACTTTTTTCTCGTTCGACCAGTTCATTGTTTCTATTTTATTTTAGGAAAACGGCTATTTTTCACAGATGAACGTTTTCTTAGCATCAACTAATTCACACCAATCAATGGCTTATAGACTTTAAAACTTTAGCATCGTAATTTTTTTTTGCAAGGGTGTCCGGTAAGAACGGCTGCATCAGCAAAGTTAAAATAGCCTACGGGTTAGTTGGATAGAAGAGGGAATTATAAAAAAGGACTCCCCCGTTTTTAAAATTTCTCAAAAATAACTGAGAACTCATTTTACATAAAAGAAAAATTCATTTCTCCTTTTTAAAATATCTATTTATAGTAAATAAGAATGAAAATAAAATATCAGATATATCGATTTTTTCCCCCTTTAACAACGGAAATATACAAAATGCAAGAGTAAAACATTTTCAAAGAAAAAGATTTCAAATGCAATAGCAAGTTTTCAAATAATTCAAAAATTCCAACGGATTATCCATGAATTTTTATTTAGAAAAAGAGCGAGATCTTAAGTTCGTGTGCGTTAGGTTGTTTTGAGAAATTAACAAGTATTTCAAAATTTTCACTACGTCACCGTTTAAACCACACTTCAGTATCTACGAAGTAAATCAAGACTTTCTCAAGATGTTTGAAAATGAAGCGACATAAATATAAATGATCACCATTATTACTTAAATAATAGCCCAGATTTTTCGGTAACGCTCTGACGTCATCAACAAAACTCGCGCCATAGCACTGCGAGACGTTTAAACAGCATTATTTCATCGTTAGAGAACCTAAATTTCAGCAATTTTAAATTTAAAAGAGTAATTGTCGTTCTAATTTAAAATTTAATAGCTCTAAAACGGTGAAATAAAATTTTCTATCGATTGATATAAAATTTATCTCGCTAAGATCAAAAGTTCCCGAGAAATTTTAACTTATATTAATCATATATTTCAAATTAATTTCCGTTTTCTAATAGAAAGTAGTGCACTTACGTCAGTGGTATATCATGCGCGTGATATAGTTTGGACGCCACGATGCATCTCATTATTTATTGCAATCGTGATGATATAATTTTATGATATTTTTTGGCAACGTTTGACAAGCAGAGAAGTGCTTTATTTTGAAACTACATTTTCTATCTAGATTATATCTACTAGATTTTTTTTAGACCAAGAGGTTTTTTGAATAAAGAAATATGTAAATAAAAAATAGATATTTCCTGTCATAAAACATATGTTTATTTAATTTTTTTTCAATCAATATTAAACATTTTTTCGCATATGTATCTATTTAAACACGTCAAATTTGACGGGAAATCACTCGAATGAAGAGGCAATTTGCACCCGTCATACCATGACGGATAATTTTTCTAGTAATTGAGTAATACCGATATTAAAATCCATATATATATATATATATAACACTAAGGTACATGACACAGAAAAGAGGTTAATTTCTCTTTTGCCGATGGCAACGATCAGTTTGCTTACAAAACAAAACCGGTAGTCTCTTCCATTATTAGGCATAACTTTATATTCAAAACTTGTTACTATATTTATTCTGATTTAAAATAACTTTTTCTCTGAAAAAAAAATTGAGTTTAAGATGAAGATTTCACAGTATTTCTAAGAACATAATGAAACTTTGGATGAAATGATTCAAAAGATATCAATTACAAAAGAAGCAGATGGGCTTATGCGAGTCAGAGAACGTTTAGATCAACGTCAAAATAGTTTAAGTCAGTGAAGATAAAATCGTGTCAATTCACAAATTGAGATGAACATCATGGAACTTACTATTGTGAACATTGTACATTGGCTACTCTTCCGTTATGCGCACACTACTTGGCGCCTTCTGTTTTGTCTTGGCGAATTTCCTTGAAGCACTGAATCGCCAGTTTGGCTCTAGAAGCACATCTAGCATTATTAAATACGTTAATCCAATAATAATTACCATTACTAACAAAAATAGCAATGCAAGCTAACACAGTATATGACTGACTATAATTATATCCAAAGATGGAAAAAAATTAAAATCAGCTTTTTTAATTAATAGTTAAAATATTATCCTTTTAATTAAAATATTCAAAATGGTTTAATACCATCTGATGGAAAGTATGGATGAAAATAAACTAACCATTAAGACAATTTATTCAAGTTATACCCGTTTATAAATGGAATTTATCTTAAATCCGAACAATGTAATTCAGAAATAAAAGTATTAAAAACACACGACGAAACACAAACACGATTTCGATCTAGACGAGAAACAGCTAATTAGAAAACAAATAAATCAAACAATAGTTCCTTCGAGAAGGAAGAAACCACAACAAGACTAAAAAAGAAACACCATAAGCACACGGCAATGCAGGATTAATGCACTCCATTCGAAATCTTGAAGCACAAAATACAAAAATAACTCTTTCGCCATAACGTAAAGGATTTTATGCGATGTTCCGAAAATCAATATGGAAATCTCATTTCTTCCTTTAATTTTTCCGATAGTTGCGTTCAATCTGAAAAGCTTTCAAAAGTTTTAAATTCTGCACAAGAGTATTTACAAAACGATAATTCTCAAGTGAATTGAATGGGATGCAAAGAAAAGACTCTTCGATGACGATGAAATCTACAAAATACTTAAGATTCAGAGCCCCCCCCCCCACACTACCAAGTTAAAAAAGAGTTTTCCCGCCGATTTTATTGTATACTAACACAACGATTCCCAATCCCTTTGGTTGTGCGAAACACTGTTGTGTAAAAAATATTTTGAAGCCTACTAACTAAATATGCAAGTAAAAAAGACAAACACGTACAATACATATATAAATAAACGCATAATACATAAACACATAAGATTCTTGGATCAATATACATATATTTGTATATATATGTATGAAAAGTCTATGTATAGAATCTTCAACTCTTGACTAGCGTTCGGTGGCCCATAGGTTGGGAACCGCTGTACTAACACATTAAGATGTTGCTTGAATACTACAGGTTTTTTTAATGACGAATGTTACGACTACAAAAAATAGAAACTAAATAATTTTCGAGGAATGTTCATACATGCCTTTGCCGTAACACACAAAAAGGTCACTGCGAACTGAATTATAAGAGACCATAAATGATTTACTCCGTTCTGCCGTAGAGCTCGGGAAACAAGGAATGCCCGAGCCGCATCAAAAATAACACAGCAACTGTAGCCTGCTACCTAATCTCGGGAAACAACGAATGACCGAGCCGCAGCAAAAATAACACAGGAACAGGAACTGTAGCCTGTTACCTAATCTCGGGAAACAAGGAATGACCGAGCCGTAAGTCATCGAACATCTAACTGCACACTGACGACACGCCCTTTTTTATTCTTCGAAACGCGCAACGTTTTTCAAAATGAAATTGGCCCATCACATCTGAAGTGTACCATGTGAGCATAAATTGGCTTCATTGCCTTCATACAATAATTACATTAATATTTTCCCTGGATGATGTGGAAACGCGCACTCAAATAAAAAAAATAATAACAAGCGTATCTGTAATGCTTTCATTCAAAGTAACTGAAAAACGCACATGTTAAAAGAAATGCCACATTTTATAAACAGGATTCTTTACCTGCACAGTTTCTTAACCCTGCGACTGCATATCCCGCGATTTTCACGGGGTGAAAGTTCGTCTGTTTTTTGTTGCATCCCGCGATTTTCGCAAGCTAATGGGATTACTTACTAGTTTTAAAACGTTGAATCATATTATACTAATCAAGGCCTGCATGTAAATAACAATGAGGTTGGTTCAACGGTATTTCAACATGTTTTGCATCTAAATAGTAATTCAAAAAATTATGCAGTCAGAGAGTTAATATAGTGATAAAACCCAAATCCGTATTTACGAAGAAGTACCACCTTTCAAAAACTGATATGGCCCGAAATTTGATGCAAATCAGAATTTTGAAATTAAAGGTCCTACACCAAATTTCATACATCCAGATAGTTGTGTTTCTGAGTTATCCTGTTCATACAAACACAGACAGACTTGATTCCAAAAGTGCTTTTTCGGATTTCGGGGTCATTTTTTTTTTCTTCGGGAAATTTTTTTCTAAAATACTAAATTGATTAAAACACGGAGGACAAATTTTTAAAACAGCAGTTCTTTCGCGTAAGAGAAAATAAGAAAAAAAGAGAAAGTGTCTGAGGAAATTGAAGACGTATTTTCAATAGAAAAATGTTAAACGGTTAAACATTCATAAAGTTAACTAGACTCTCGACAGCTTCAATTACGAAAGATCATTTTAGCCTTTGAAAAATTCATCACATATAAATCACTCTAATTTCCACAGTTAATTATGCAAAACCGAGCGAAGGCCTCTCCATTCTGAATATCGCCAAGTTCTGTACGTTCTGCTGAACGAGACACTAACTTATATTTTTAGCCGTCATTAAAAATAAATGCACTACATTCAATTGATGGTGATGTTACATGCATTACTATGTATCAAGTAGGGATGGGTTTTAACCGAAAACCGGTATTTTTGTTTTGGTTAAGCTTGTTTTTTTTTCTGCATTTTTTTTATCCCTTTAAAGCCGGTTATTTTTTTTAAAATCAAGTAACCGGGTGAACCAGCGGGAGTGGCCTCCCCTAAACTTTCTCGTATACTTCTCAAACATTTGTCATTTCCCTTCCCCCTGCGTGGATAAAAAATTCGAACCTACCGTAACCCAGAATCCAATGAGGTTTTTCATAGTAGATTATAGTGATAGTAAAATATTTAGGTGAAGAATCATATTCAAAGAGATGCGTATGCATTAAAACTTAGCAATATTTATTTTCTATCAAACTGTAGCCAATGCAAGCTCCTCTCCGCAAGCTCCGTGTGCGGAGGAGAAAACAGAAGCCTCGTTCGTTAGCTTGCGCGTGCCCAGAGATTGCTTCCAGTATGCAAGTAAAACAAGGACAATGTGACATAATCCTTCCGCGTACACAGAGATTGCTACCAGTACGCATGCGTATGGAGAATCGGACACCCCTGTATCTCTAATAGTTTTCGAGTTATCGCATTCACAGACAGACAAGACACAATTCCAAAATTGTGTTTTTCGGACTCAGGGAGGTCTAATATGTGGAGATTCGTCAAAATCTCGAGTTCGAATTTTTTGACGATTACAATACTTTATCTTTGTATACTTCGTATACGAGAAAGTAAAAAAACGAATCGGGAAAATAGGCTCGATTTTAGGTTCGATTAGATAAAAATTTACCAAATTATAAAGCTTTGAATTCATCATCTTAAACCAATAAACGACAACGGCTTCCAAGAGGCGTCTGTTGGTTGGTAAATTACTGAAAGTCTTTATCAACAGATAAATATTGGCCAATGGATTGATTTCCTGAAAAAAAAAATACTAATCGAAAAATTGTCAACCAAAGGCGGTTTTTTCAAAAACCGGTTATTTTGAGCGGGTTATAACCGCCAGGTTAAACCGAAAGGTGAAAAAAACCTGAATAACCAAAAACGGGTTATTTTCGCAATAACCGCCATTCCTAGTATCAAGTAAATTGAATATTTTCGGGAGTGAATCATTTTAGGGGCACCCACGTCTTCCCACCACTTAACCAAACATGCTGGTCCTTCCCTTTGCCTGAAACAGATTTTAGGGGCCACCGTTTTTTAAAACAATATATTTTACGTAACAAAGTCACGGAATGAGTAAAATAATCATCTGTGATAAAAGAAATCTGATATTATGAACAATCATATGTGTGACGAATTTGGGCGCAATGTGCAGGGAGGCTAACATAACACACCACGTAGTGGGCAATTAAATGGAGGGGATCCAAACATCACATACATAAAGAAGACTACTAGGAGGGGCAAACTTCTACCCTTCCTGAAAGATGAGGCGGAAAAAGGAAACTTCCGAGCTGTGCCTGTCAGGACCCAGATAGCAATTTTAGTTTGCAGCAATCTTGCCACAAATTTGTCATGACAAGTGTGCAAGTTTGCCACAAATTTGTCATGACAAGAGTGCAAGCTTGCAGCAAGTTAACGAAAGCTTCGAAGTCACCATGAAACGAACTTTCAGCAAGCTTGCCGTGCAAACTTATTGAAAATTATAGCAAAAACAGAGTACGAAACACAACCCGGTTCCGAAGCGGAGACGCTAACCATTGAGCCAGTTGAACTCTGAGAGGAGAAGATAGATTTCGCTAATGCATCGTTCGATTCGATTCGTATACGATTTATTTTTAACTATTTTCTGTATTTCATTAATATTTTGAGTTGAGAATATGATTTGAAGTCAAAGAGAGAGCGATTTTCACTAATAACTACGTTTTGCTAGTAGAATAAATTATGAAATTAGAGTTCAAAAGTAATTACTTTAAAATGGGACGAAATGTCTAGTTATTATTGTTCAACAAACACTGACTGTTTTTTAGATTTAATTTTGTTTATAAACGTTAATATTTCAACATTAAGAAAAAGGCAATATAGTTTTCTTTAAAGTGAGAGTGATATATTTAGTAAAAAGATGGAAAATGTTTCAAAAATTTTTTTTTTATAAAAAAGTTATTTTTTTCACAAATTATCATTGATTTATTCAATTAATAAAAAAGAATTACGGCCTAGGAGATGCTATTAAAAATCGGATGTTTTTTAAAACAGAGACAAAGATAATTATCTCTTTATTGTGCTATCTTTGCAGGAAGCTTGTTTTGCAAAATTGCAGCAAGTTTGATTTGCAAAGGAGGTGGCGCTATTTGTCACATCGAACTTGCTACAAGTTCGATTCAAGTTTGACGCGTCAAATTTTGCCATGGCAGGTCAAAATCAAACTTGCTGCAAACTTACGTGCTATCTGGGGAGGGTTAAATCGAGAAAACAGTGTGATTTCGGTCAGACTGGTCTCCTCGCCAAAACCGATTGTCAATGCAAACCAATTGGAGTGGCCTCCCCTAAACTTTCTCGTATACTGCTCAAAAATTTGTCATTTCCTCTCCCCTTGCGTGGATAAAAAAAAAATCGAACCTACTGTAATCCAGAATGCAACGAATATCAGAAGGTTTTTCATTGCAGATTATAGTGATTGTAAAATATTTAAGTGAAGAATCTTATTAAAAGAGATGCCTATGTATTAAAACCTAGCAATATTTATTTTCCATCACACTCCAGCAAGATCCGCTATTATACGAGCGAGCAAGAATAAAACAGGAGATGAAACATATCTATCACAAACTCCGTCTCACGGACAAAGAGACGTAATCCTCCCGCTTGGTACCAGAGATTGCTAAGTACGCATGCGCATGGCGATCGGTTCTGAAACGAATGCTTAAGAAGTATGCGATTATACAGACCGACAGACAGTCAACCCGTTGACGGATTTGGCCCAAAATTTTATACGGACCTACAATCATGACAATAAAACTGTGTACCAAATTTTATCCATATAGCTATTCAAGTGTTTGAGTTATAGTGTTCGCATGACCTCGGACAGATAGACAGACAGACAGACTTCCCTTGGACGGATTTTGTCCAAAATTTGATAGAAACCTACAAATTATGTTTAAAGACCACATACCAAATTTCATCCCCGTAGCTCTAATAGTTTTCGAGTTATCGTGTTCACAGACAGACAGACAGACATAATTCCAAAATTGTGTTTTTCGGACTCAGGGAGGTCTAAAACGTGGAGATTCGTCGAAATCTCGAGTTCGAATTGTTTGACGATTACAATACTTTCTCTTTATATACTTCGAATACGAGAAAGTAAAAAGCATAAAAAACAGAAATGATGAATCATTTGACACTAACTTTCGTTTTGCAAAATATATAAATACTCAACTCCAAAATTAAGTACGAAAAAGAAAGGACCTTTTTAACAAAAACGAAAGTAAAGATCTCCGAGAAGTGGAAAAATAAATTAATTCTAATTAATTATTGATTTCTGTTTAATGTCTCTTGTCTTTGTCTCGCCCTCTTTCGTGCAAATCTCTCTCTTTCTAACCTTCGCTTCCTTGCAGTGGGCTCTTGTCTATCCATATTGTTTACCAACAATATTTGAATTCTTTCTCTTTCAAAGATAAGGGAAATTCACTTCCCCTCTCGAAACCGCTCCTAATTCTAAAAAAAAACCTGTTCCCCCGCTCTGAATTCTAAGAAAAGAAACCTCTATCCTGTTCCCTTCTGGGCGAGCCACTTTTGGCACGTAGCCACGCCCACATTCCTGGAGCGTTAGAGGCTTCTCCTAACTAGGACAGGGCCGATTTTCGATGCATCGGAAAATATCGATGTCACGCAATCATCGCCGTTCCGATGTTTATATTGTCGTTTTTTCGAAGCATCGGAAAATCCGATTTACCCGCGATGTGTTCGATGTTTCCCGATGCATCGTAGACATCGATGTCCACAAGCGCCGCGAAGAGCATTGTTCCCGATCGAGCATCGATGACCGTAAGCGCGCGGCATTTCTCCGATCATCAGTGACTACCGTGGCGTATCTTTCCCCGTTTCTTCCATCGTCACTCATCAAGCAGAGACATAGGTTGCGAAGTGCGGATCGTTGTGCTGACACGATGAATCCCGATGTGACCGCGAATGAAAACGATGAAAATAACTCATTTCGAGAATTGAGGAAGCGAATTGTTTTGTCTGTTGTAGAATCTCCCAGTCATCGAAACGTGCATTACTTCGTGTGGCCTCGTGTTTTCTTCTAATCGTGTAAATTCTCTGATGTTGTTTGAAGTTCAAGGGTATAATTATCAATCTTGCCGTTCATCGTTTGTTTGGTTGAAGAGACGATCGTGTTAATTGTTTTTAATATACAATTTATTGTCGATAACTAGACAAATTTATAGTATCTTTTGACACTTTATTTGTTAGGCAATTAAGGATTGAGCTTATTATAAGCATATAAATGTCTTAATCAACCACTCAAAAGTGTAAGAATGCAAAGTTAGGCAATAGCAAGTGCGAAACATCGATGTATCGAAACATCGCGATGTTAGAAGTGGCGATACACCGCGATGCTAAAACTTTAACATCGCCCAGTCCTACTCCTAACGGCGTTTATATTATAGATGCATATAAAAGAACCACTTTACAATGAAATTCATTAACAAACCCTCAAACAATGAAACTAAAATACAAAAGATAAAAAGTTCCACGCCTACAAATAAGAGGTCACAAACTATTCCAAGCTCTTACAAATCCGGAAAAAAAGGTCCCAAATCCTCCATCTTTTAACTCTTCTTCCCCTTGCAAAACGCCCCAGAGACCGCAAACTGAATAACAAACGCAATTTTCCAGAGACCGTCATGATTGAACTAAAATTTTCAATTCGAGAAGGTCCCGCCAATATAAATAAAGCAGATATCACGTTCCACTTCCACAAGGAAAAGAAGAGGAAGCCTTCATAAAGTCGAGGGATTTCGAGATATTGTTGGTAATGGAACGATCTCATGTAACGCTGATTCTAAATGAAGAGCGTGACCCGAATATCTCTCCGATTCAAGCAAGGAAAAAGCGTGTTACACTGAAAGAAAGGAATGGGAAATTACTCAGACTTCCAGCATTTTTAGAGTCTTCAGACAGTTGGTACCGTTTCTGTTGACGCAGATAAAGTATCGCCGACGTTCAGGCAGAAGTCATTAAGTCCACAAAAAACTTCTGACGGACCATTGCATCAATTAGAATTTGCAATTAATTATTTCGTGATAGAAACTTGCTATCTAAACTTTAATTAATCAACCGCAGGACCTAGAAATCTGTAAAATAATTTTTACTATTCATCATAACGACTCAAAATTAATTAAAATCTCGAAATTATAGTTTTGGACTATGGTGAATAAATCTAAGAGATCGAGTTCGATAATTAGCAGGATAAATCCGTACCTCAAAGGTAAACTACCTTGAAGTTCAATTTTGTTTATTTTTGTAAGGAACAGACGCTCGATTCAATTTTTAAAACATTTTATCTTAACTAGATTCGCAGCCTATGTACAGAATGTACACTATGTACAAGTGGTATAACATTCCAGTATTAAAATATAGCATCTCAGTTTAGTTTCCGATAATTCGCACTCATTCGAGCGGGCTGCATAAAAAACAATCCCATTATAGATGCCTATGGGGAGTGTTTTTGATTCCAATATTTGGCGATATTTCGCTTTTTTGGCGAGAAATGCTTTGTAAAGTTTTTCTATTTCGACGACGACCGAGAGATGCAATCTGTTATAAGGATGTAAACATTTCTACTTCGTAGGGGTTTTTTTTTTTTGTGTGTATGTGTGTGACTTAAAGCAGAATGAATTCCTTCTTGAGTGTCTTAAAGTTGAAAATAATTTGTTATTAGTTGTTAATTGTAAATAAAGATGGAATGTTTTCAAAACACGATGAAGAAAAAACTCAGTTTCGCGCCAATCAAAGTAAACGCGGAAACCCTAGCGGCCACAATGATCAACTTGGCATGGTAAAAGACATTCCCACAGGCGCCTATAGTGGGATTGGTTTTTATGCGAGCGGGCTTCGGCAGAACACAGATATCACATGAACAATCTCGGCGGATGGTGCCACGTTTCACATCGCTTCTTTTCCTTTGGAGAAGGAGGAACAGTTTCGAGCGAAAGAATTTAGTTTTCCGTCTCGGCTCTAGAGGGATGCGCTAGCGGGCAGGACGGTACACTTTGATCGTATTTGCAATATTCCTACCCTACTATAGAAGGGTAAATTGTTGTAGCTGTAGGTCGAATAAATAAATAACCGCTCTCAGAAAATAAAATACAGCATGCGATACGTTATGCTCTGGAACTCCTCTGGGTTCTACTGTAAAATGTTAAAATTGTTACTTACGATATAGTTTACCTCCGACTCTATACTTAAATGGCTGATTATAATGGCTTTCCGTTTTTAACAATACTATAAGGCCATTTGTAGACGTATCTTTTAACTTTGAACTGCGATGACATGGCGATTACATTTTAGCCAATTTGTTTAGTGAAAAGTGAATAGTTTCAAGAAATAAAATACAGCATGCGATACATTCCGCTCTGGAACATCTTTTGGTTCTATAAAATGTTGAAACTGTTAATCACGACAGTTTACCTCTGACGTACGGAAATCGAATGACCGATTACATTGGCTTCCCGTTTTTAACAATACTAAGGCCATTTGTAGACGGACCTTGTAATTTTGAACTGAGGTGATTACTTTTTAGCCAATTAGTTTAATGGACCAGAGGCCAAAGAAACAGAAGCACCTAAAAAACAAACTTCTCCTTCTATTAACTTTCACAGAACACACCAGCGGAAGGACGGATTTAAAGAGAACTAGATACACGAATACGGCGGATCAGTAGTTTCGAGTCATGAACTAAAGACCCTAAAGCAGAATTCATTTTTTTTTGTTTTATGTTTCCCTTCCGGTCTGCGGAAGGCTTCACACGCTCTTGGGTAGGCTGGGCCGGGGCGGGTTGTAAGTAAGTCCTAAAGCAGAGATTCTGCTAGAAGGTCATTGTGGCCTTACAAGATAGATTAAAGATGGATTTAGAAGGCTAATGTTTTGTATTTGTTTAAATCGGCGTATGTGCTATACGGTCTACATGGATGCCAACCGTGTGTTTAGCTCAACTTTAAGAACAGCCCCACAGGAAAAAAGAATTAATCGTTTTTCTCCTAAGGATAAAGTGTTGCAAAGAAAAATTCTACCAGTTTACTGTTTTGAGAAGAAACTTAGGATTTTACGTTACCTCTTCTCGCCATAATAATTAGCAGGGAAATTATTATTGTAAAATTATAATAATTATAAATCATTAAAATTATGTATTAATTTTATATTTAAAATGAAAGTATAAACGAAACGCCATAAATAGAGAGACTATTGCAAATATGAATCTCTACTAATAATAAAGGAGAATGTGTGTGCGTCTGTGTGTATTGGCGCCCTACAAGGCAGACCGATAGACCTAAAGCTACGAAATTTGGCACACACATACTTTGGAGGGTGGGAATGTGCACCTCGGAGCCCTTTTTTCGAAATTTTAATTAGAATTCTAATTAAAAATTAAGCAAAATTTGGCATTTTTCCTTAATAATTTTCGAAAATATTGTAGCACATTAAATCTTTTTTTACACAATCTGAAAATGCAAAAATAAAAACCTTTTTTAATGATATTAAGTAAGTTTTTGTATAATTTTTCTCTAATTTTAATATCTAAAATTTTAAAAATATTTTTAGGAATAATTTACATAATATAAAATAATATTATTAATTTATAATTAAGAAATACCTAACATAATTACTTGGGTGAAATAACATGTGGAACGCAACTCAATTTGATACTGAAATAAAGATGCTCAAGGATATATTAGAAAATGAAAGCAAAGCCTTCAAAATTTACTCTAAAAAGAAACCTTACACCAATCTCACTTCGTGTTAAACAAACAATTCAAATGAATCGACACAGAAACAAAAAAGAAGAAATAATATGAAATTCAACAGTTCTTTTTCTCGTAACTTCTGATCAACCATGCAACGATTTTTTTGAAAAACTACAATAGAACAAATGTACTGAAAATAGATATTTTCCCTCAAAATGAAAAGCGTGTCGACACAAAAGCAGGATTAGAACAACACAACTGGAATCGGTAAACATGAAAGCTCACGCGATGCAACAAAAATCCATAAAATGCACAATCAATAGATGGATCGAGAAACAGTGTCCAGAAGCCAGACAGGGAAGGGCTATATTCCAGAGCGATTGATATAAATTACGATTCGAAATAAAGAGAGAACCCATTTCGACACAATCACTTAATCAGAAGTCACCAAGTTCTTTCAGAGGAATCGAAATTAGATGAACTAATGGGATTAGAAACGAAAAGCAAACATATAGTACAAGCATGTCCAAATTCGTAACCTGTAGGTAGCATGTGGCCAGCAATGAACTTTGCAACACAAGTTTCAGACACGACACAGGCTTGGAACAAAAAAAGCTGAACTTCATAAATAGAGAATCGTGCCAAACATAAATACCGATAAGTAAAATATATATGATTAATTGAACAATAAAATAAATAAATTTATACAAAAAGTGCTTGAGATATTAAAAGATTGTAGAATTATTATATAAACGAAAATTAAGAATGATAAAATCCGATGCCGAAAAAGCGGAAATCCGCGGAAATGAGCCATGTCTGAAGTTTTAATATAGAATCGCATTTTAAAGTTTCTGATTTTACAAAATTCTTATTCAATTTTAGGCAATAATAAAAATATTACACCACAATAAAAATATTTTGAAAAAGGTTCAAGCCTTAAAGATTTAATTTGAAAAAGGGTTTTTTGGGGGATTTTTCGGCTACAAAGGCCATTATTCCCTATTCATTCCAAAGCTCTTTAAAATCCGTAATCAAAAAAGGAGGAAAAATTGCCATCAAAAGATGGTCTAGAATGATTCGGTCAAAACAAAAAAAATGGCGCCCTCCTAGAAAGGCTTCCAAATTCTTTTCGCCCAAGCAAATCCTTTTCTTGCTTCAGTTTGCCTTTTTAAGTTCTTGTTCTTGCTCATTTTCTCGATAAGTATTGAATCCATATGCAAACACCGAGAACTATTGGTTTTTCAGTTCGAAGGCAAAATTCAATCGAGTTGGCCAGTAGGATGTGGAACCACTCAAAAATACACTCAAGAGACTTTTACGTTTCGTTGCAGGAAAAGCTCGCCACCATATCTTGCGCTGGTATGGTGGAAGCACGTCTTTTTCCTGGTGGTCACGTAATATATGCCTGAAGTGCAATTGTAAATCACAATATAAGAATTATCGTTGACGGTTAAGCAAGTTCCGTAGATCACAAATTCGCCGGACAATTTTTGAAAGCAATGCTTGTAAGCAAGTTTTAGACCTCGGTGTAGGAAAGATATTAGGAAAAAAGCATTACTTTCACAGCTTTAGCAATTCATTCTATACTTCTTGGGGGTTGAGAAAAAGGGCTAACACTTCAAAAAAATTTCCAGACTTACTTCAATTCAGATGACTATGGGGTTAAACCCCCTGCTCGCTATGTTACCCAACCCCCAAGAATCACGTTGTGATTCTTTTGGGATCACTCGCTTCGCTTGCTCGCCATGCAGTTATGCATTTCTACTAGCCATAACTTCATTCCACCAAAATTTTAAAAACGCTCTATTTTCAATGAAATGGTGCTGAGAAATGCTTCCGCATATGTATTCACACTCACTCCAATTACCATTTAGCCAAGAAAGATATAACTTTTCTCTCTGGGCAGTTATTTATGTGTTAAACCTCAGAAAGTTTAAGTTGTCAAGAGACGATATAACCCATTTTACAACCTTTTACCTAAAAAAAAGGGGCTTTAACATGCTCATATTAACTATTTAAAATTGAAACCATAATAATTATGTTTTTTTAGCTTTTTAAAATCGATAAAATCCTAAGTTTATACATGATATGTTGCTCAGAAAGCTTTCTCATATGTATACAGACCCACTCCAGTTACAATTTAGTCAAGAAAAGTACAACATTTTTCTCCGAGTAGCCACATGTTTTTTAAAACTCAAAAAATGTGAGTTATCGAAAGATGAAATAGCCCATTCCTCAACCTTTCAGCTAAAAAACACATATTAAGGAGACATTCATAAATTGCCTAATCGAAACTGCAAGACTTAAAACTTATTTTGTTCAAACTATTTAACTCAAAATTAAAAAAAATCGTTGTCTCAGACTTTCCGCCGATGTAAACAAACCAAACTTGCGAGCTGTTGCCAAACGGCGATTAAGAAATTCGACCCTTTTTTGTCGCCACATAAGAGAATATATATATATATATATATTCAATAATGTAGATCGCTTTCATCTTTGTTTCCATCGATTTTATAATCTTCATCGAAACTCCCCCAACCTTAGAAGTTTGGCGCAAAAGAAAGTAATTTGATATTTTGTAAACATCCGGACCCTACATGACGCGTTAAGTTCATTCCTTTGTCACGTCTCCCGTTGGCTGCATCTCTGGTTTTGTGTTCTTGAAATTATTTCCTAATATTTGGTATTTCCATTCAAATTCTTGAGGTTTATCATAATGTTTA